>JBAMBJ010001511.1:0-102305 GCA_037043495.1 Drosophila recens | reverse complement strand
TTTTAGACGGTGCAAAAGATGGAGCCTGCACACTGTCCTCAATTTCGTTATTATTCGAAGTGAAAGGTGTGTCGAAATTATATTTGTCATTTGAATTGGCCAACTGCTTGCGAAATGTGGCTGCGCTGTTTGAAATACGTGCCTTTGGGTGCGTCGGCGGCAACCAAGAAACTTTACGAGTTGACGAATTGTAGAAATAGTAATGTCCACATCCACTGTCATACGTCTCCTTCCAGTCTGCACTTGGTGGATATTTACGAATTAATCGCTTGTAGCGTCGTAGATACTTTTCATTGGCCTTTGCATGGCCAGTTGGCCACCTATTTACACAGTACAGTGTGCACGAGTGGTAAATATTATATTTGTTGGGGCAGAATTTAAATCCATGATGCGACTCCGTAACTCCGATGCGTTCCTTTATTCTGTCTGGCCAGAAATGTTCATTGCTGGCTGTAGTATGCTTGGTAGTAGCAGTTTCGTTTTCATTATTTGCATATGAATTATTTTTCTCGTCCTCATCATAATTTTCGGCAATAATTTCTTCAATTGCTTCGGATTGGGACGCTTGAGCTAAAATACAAAATAGGATTTAAAAATCATACTTGTGTTGTATTGGATTTATCAATTATACCCTTTTGTTTATTAAGTAGTCCTCGGGACGCCAATCGTTGCAATAATGTGGGTGGTAAGCTCATTATACAAATATTCTTTGTTTTCTTTTGCTTCTCAAATAAATTTTACGCAAAATATTGTGGAAACGCAACAGTGTGACCGTATCTTGAACACAAAATAATCACATATGTTTTTATTAGTGACGACCAGTGTTGCCAATTTAGCTATTTTCCCGACAGATTTAGTGGGTTGCAGCTGGCAAATGCGGAATAAATTGTAAAACAGCGGGTAGCGGAAATTTTAGCTACTTCCAAACTAATTTTAGCTTTTTGAAAACTTCTGGTAAGTTCGTGTATTTTTATGCTTTACGATGCCACACTTAAATACTTTGTAGTATTTTTTCCATTTGAATGGCTAAAAAAATCTTGAAGCCAAAAGAGCATTAGCCAGAGATTTTAAAAAAAAAATTTTGCAGTCACTCTTAGAATTGTTTGAAGAATTTTTTGCATCAAAATATTTTTTAATTGAAACCGAGGAAAAAGTTGAAAATTTTCAATGGGTACTTAATGGGTTAATTAAAGTTTTGCATCATTCAAACGGAATTTAAATAACCTTACCATTGATGCCAATATGTTAACGATAACAGGGCAAATTAGCCCGCAAATCTCAAAATGCCAATATATATGTTCGTCAGTGTAAGTCTTCTCCACCTTCTTTAGCACAGACGAACAAAAAACCGTTTGTTGAATCTTTTTCAGTGAAAACCAGTGAAAACAAGATGCGGCATTATGTTTATATATTGCCACACATTCATTTGTCAGCCCAATTAACCATTTGGGATTGTTGTGCGGGACCAAAAACACTGGATTAAATCAACAAAAATTTCATTTCTTTACTATAGCGTTTTTTTAGCTATCAACAAATTTTTTTAAGCTATTTTTAGCTTTTTTTAAAGGCTATTTTGGCTTTTTCATGGACCCGAAGAGTTGGCAACACTGGTGACGACACTTAAATAAAACGATGGGAAATTTCACTTATTTAAGTCATCGACTAAATATCGAACCTCAATATTTCGATATACCTCATTATTCTATCGTGGAAGCAATTCACGTGCGCGTGTTAAAGAAATAACAAAAATTAAATATGTTGAGAAAGCAGGCAAGACAGCGAAGAGAATATTTGTACACGAAGGCTGTAAACGAGCGTATCTTGACAAAGAAGAAGAATGCGGCGGCTATAACAGAAAAAATCCAGCAAAACAAGACGCTGAACTCTAAAAGCATTGCAAATGGAATTAAAGTCTACGATTCTCTTAAATTCTATGGAGGTATGAATTGAACAATCAAAATAACTTACTGCTCTTGCTTCAAGTGTGTATTTCATTGCAGAGGGCAATGGCAGCTCGACTACCATTGATGAATATCAGTTTGCTGGCGCGCAGGATCCCAAAATCATGTTAACAACGTCGCATGAACCGTCGTCACGCCTGAAAATGTTTATGAAAGAACTCCGATTGATATTTCCCAACGCCCAGCAAATGAACAGAGGAAAGTATCAAATAAACACACTGATGCAAGCCTGTCGTGCGAATAATGTCACTGACTTTATCATTGTCCACGAGCATCGAGGCATTCCCGACAGTCTTATCATTTGCCATCTACCGTTTGGACCAACTGCATTTTTCAATATATCCGACGTTGTAATGCGCCACGATATTCCTGACATTGGACCGATGAGTGAACAGAAACCTCACCTGATCTTCAGCAACTTTAAAAGTAACATCGCCTTAAGAACCGTAAATATTTTGAAGCACTTGTTCCCAGTGCCAAAGGAAAAAGCTGAAAGAGTTATCACGTTTGTCAACAATGATGATAGAATATTATTTAGACATCATCAGTATAAATACGTTAACAAGGAAATAACCTTAACGGAAATCGGGCCAAGATTTCAGCTTAAGCTGTATCAAATTAAGCTGGGAACATTGGAGAACATTAAGGCATGTGACACAGAATGGGTTAATCGCCCGTATCTGAATACAAATATCAAAAATCTTGCTTTCTCAAATGAAAATGTCTTCAGCAATAAACCAAAAGTGTCTTCGTAGACCTTGAAACAAATGTTTGATGACTTTTAATTAGAAACTAACGTTATTTATACGTTATTAAAGCAGATTAGATTTAAAAAATAATCAATGTGTAAACAGTTTTCAATAAGTTAATAATTTAATTTCTTTTAGCAACGTTTAACTAAGAACACAAACAAGTATTTTCTAAATTGGATTTAATCCAGGGAATGAATTTGCTAATGCGAGTGTAAACACCAGGATATCCCTCGCGTCCGCATCCGACTCCCCAGGACACAACGCCAACTATAAAGTATTTGACTCCATTTGATAACAGAAGAGGTCCTCCACTATCGCCTTGACACGAGTCCATGCGTGGTCTGCCAGCACACAGCATGCTCGTTGTTATTCGCGTGCTTTTATACTTTTGATTTCGACACTCTGCAAGAGACATGATCGGAACTTTAACTTGATTAACAATAGAGGGTAATTCGCCTCCTTCTGAGGTACGACCCCAACCAACGACGGTCCCAATGCGACCTAAAAAATGGAAAACAAACAATTATATACAGATGAAAGGGTTTTTTGTGCGTAATAAATACCTGCAGGATCGTAGTTATATCGAGGAAGACATATTGGTTTAATAATTTTAGAAAATACTATAGGTTTTCTTAGCCTTAATAACGCAATATCGTTGTTGTAGGTGTCCGGGTCAAAGTTCTTATGCTTTATAACAGCAGTTACGGCTCTTTGAATCGCTTGAGACTCTGATGTTATTTCCTGATCATGATCTCCAAATATTATTCGGATTTTGGATCTTCGCAACTTTTTGATGCAATGTGCGGCAGATAGAACATAGTCTTTAGTTAGCAATGATCCTCCACAATGAAATTTCCCATCGTATATTATTCGAGCCATCCATGGATATTGATTCACTCCTGTTGGTTTCCCGCCGACAATTCTTATTTCTTCATTCGAAAATCCGCAATCTAAAAATATTCAACATTAAAAGGTAAATATTGTATGTATGTTAACTAAGTCAAGAGTACAGGGTATCTTATAGTCTCGACTGCAGAGTTCTTGTTTAACATGTTCTCATTTAAATTGAGGCTAAAGTTCATAAAATAAAGTTAACTAGTTCGTCTGACTGGTTTATTCGTATGATGATTTTTATGGCCACAGAACATTATTCTACTTTAATATTTATAGGTTTAACAACCTACATTATAAATCAGCATTTCACTCACCACAATCACAGTTGGAAAGATTGTTATTTTCAACATATTCAGGCTCATCTTCGGATTCAAATCCAAAGGCATTTGATACTCCGGAACTTATTCGGAATATAGTATCGAAGAGAAATTTACTGGTTCTCCGCGAACTTGAACTTACACTGTAAACGGAATTATTACTTTGGGATATATTATATCTGATAAGCTGCTCGGTACTTGTGACACTTTTATCAATAGTCAACATTAGAATTACTATGCAACATATAATATTCATTGTTATAATTTAGTAAACATTGTTTTTAACGATCGATAACCACCTGATTTTAATATATTTGTACTTAATAAATATTAGTTAAATATTTTAAAATGTAAATAGTGTCACCTAAAATATGCTATAAAATGTGTTACTACGGGAACGTAGAGTACAAACCCATTAAAAATATAGTTGTTGTTCGAGAGTTTAGCAAAGAGTTTGAGATACAAACAGAGGGGTATTACCAATCTTTTCATTTTTATTTGTGTTAAATACGTAAATAATACCCTCGTAAAGGCTCTGTAGAGTTGACAAAATAACATTTTATAATCGAATTTTATTATATTCCGGTCTGTTCTCAATTCCGAAAACTAGTCGAATTGCCACAAAGCGAGTTGATTGCTGTTTCGAATTCCGAAAATCGATAATAATTGTCGTTTTCAAAACGTAGTCACCGGATTTAAAAAAAATGCCACTTAAAGCATTAAAATAAATTCTTAAAATAATTAACTGAAAATTAAAATAATGCTGAACATTTTTAGAATCGTTTAACATCACTACTTCAGGTTTAAACAGCTGCAGTGATATCTTTTAAAAAAAATTTATAAGCATCTATAAAATCATGCATGAGAAACAAAACCGAGCTGTTCTGAATTCACTTTAATTTTTGTTATTGATACCAACCATCGCAATCGAAGGCTACAAGAGGTTCATAAGTGAATAACGAAATTCGCACAACGAAGTCTAGTCTAAATTAGCCTTTTTCTGCTATATTCGACCTCAAATTTTTAAAATGAATTTTCGAAACCGAGTTCGAAATGTAAAAACAAGTACATTTCGGTCGGAATTTGGAACAGCAAATAGTAAAACGTTCGATTTCGTTTAGCTTTTACTTTTTGAAACCGTTCGGATATCGTCACACTTTTCCTTTTCTGTTCATCGATAACGAAATGCATATCGAATCTCTCATTTGTTTCCGTGATCTCGAAGTGGCTGGTTGTGAAGTGAGCAAAATATATTACAAATGTGTATACAAATAATATTAATTGATTGGCAGATTACTCATTTATATAAATCACTAGGAAAAAACAGACTCAGAATGCTCCACCGGTCTACTCACAGGACATTGTAGACTGAGAAGTCACCTATTTAAATTGGGAATTGTAAGTAGTGGAACCTGTCGTTTCTGCAACTGCGAGGAGGAATCCTCAATGCATATTGTAGCGAATGCACAGAATGCACGTAGATGTAGTCTTCTAGGGAAATATGTCCTACCAATTGAGGAGATAGCAGATCTTAGCGCGACAAAAATCATCGACATCGTGCAGGAGATCGGGTTGATGGATGAGCTATAGGCTCTGAAGGGGCACAATAGATTCAAAAGGGTCGCAGTGCAGTAATAATAATAATAATACTTATTTAAATACAAAATAGTACATTTTACAACAATTTGATATTTAATACTAATAATCTGAATCTCCGAAATTGGACATATTATTATTGTTATAATTATGGCGGTGGTGGTGTGGTTGGTCGCGGAGGTGTGTTGGGTGGTGGCGGAGGTGTGGTGGGTGGCTCTCGTCGCCGACGCTCTCGCTCTTCATCATCGGAAATATCTGGTGAGGTAGGCCTTGTTGTTTCTGAACCTGAGCGCTCGTCTACAATATCGTCTTTATATCGTGTCCATTTAATAAGTGTTTCCGGTGATCTATAGAGAAACAGGAGTTTACCATACAAGTCTTCTTCCAAGCGATACTCTTTAGTCTCCCGCACCAAATAGATGTCATTGCATAATTTCAGTATTCGATCTACGAAGGGCAAATCTTCAAACATTATTCGTCGATGGTTGTTGGCTATAAGGGATCGAATAACTCGGGAGACCACATAAACACATGTGGTGTAAAGACCAATAATCCTAAATAGAAAAATAAATTATCGTATTCGATAATGATAAAGAAGTTAGGTTATAATGTCTATATGGGAATATACTGAATACTAGAAGTTTACCCAGTTTTTTCAAGAAAACTCATAGCTGAGGGAAATGATTTTTCATTGAAAATATAGAAAACGATGCCACTATCGCAATCACTCTGTGGTAGATTAGAGAGAATATTTCTATAGTACTTGTCAGTGCAAAAGTCATGCATTTCCCACCACACATTTTCCTCTTTTTGTTTCTTTTGCAGTATTACTGGGCGATTGTTTTTACCTGTTGAATGCATAAATATTATTGTTAGATCTCTTTCAAATTCATATTCACATTCACGTATTCGAACCTTCAAAGTCTTTAATATATTGAACCAACACTTCATTCTTCTGAACAGTTACAAATTTCGGGAGGATATCTGGCACTATTACTTTGGCTTTGCTATCATCATCGGACAAAGTTTTGATGAGCATTTCGCGGGTCAATTCCTTGTTCTTCGTCAGAGAGTACTTGGTTTCGTGCGCTAAAGACTGCGAAATGCCGCCAGAATTGAAGGACAATCGAAGCCGAATATCAATTGTTTTGTCTATAAATATTTGCTTAAATGTATGTAATTGAATTTTGAATTAGATATGTTACGAGTACGTACACTCACTCGCATATCTCTGCGTACACCCTTATTTTTGCTATAACAGCTATGTTAGTAAAGTTATCACGTTAAAAAAATATATTTGGAAAGGTCGCTTAAATTCCGATTGAATGATGCAAAAATTTCCTTAACCCATTAAATACCCTTCGAAAATTTCGAACTTATGTAAAAGTCACTTTTCAAAACTTTTTTCCTCGATTTTTTCCAAAAAATGTTAGGATGCAAAAAAATTCTTGGAACAATTCAAAGAGAAACTGCAAAAAAAAATTTTCAAAAATAATTTTGCTAGTATTTTTTAAAATTTTTTGAAAATCCTAAAAATGACAATTTTAACCCATTTTTCCTCATTTTCATGCAAAAAGTGCCTTTTTTGCAGTTTTCAAAAAATTTTAAAAAATACTAGCAAAATTATTTTTGAAAATTTTTTTTTGCAGTTACTCTTTGAATTGTTCCAAGAATTTTTTTGCATCCCAACATTTTTTGGAAAAAATCGAGGAAAAAAGTTTTGAAAAGTGACTTTTACATAAGTTCGAAATTTTCGAAGGGTATTTAATGGGTTAAGGAAATTTTTGCATCATTTAAACGGAATTTGAACGACCTTTCCAAATATATTTTTTTAACGTGATAACTTTACTAACATAGCTGTTATAGCAAAAATAAGGGTGTACGCAGAGATATGCGAGTGAGTGTACCTGATTTTAAATCTGCTAACAAACGCTCTTTGTCAGGTGGCGACATATTCCATAATGTCACCGAGTTGGCATCAAATTTTGCAGAGGTAACATCGACGGAGCCATAAAACGCAATATGATCAGTCGCATAAACGTCGTGACTGAAACTATTCACAAGATCCTTATAGTCCTTTTTGGTAAACTGACGTACCGAGTCGCTTTGGGACACATAAATGGGCTCATATTGTCCAATTCTAAGCGAAATTTCCGCTGCGCGAGGAACATTTGCTTTGCCAACAGTTCCCACTAGAGCGTAAAGAAATAGCGGACTCCATATGAGGGCTATCAATATGAATATGATCGTGCCACCTATTAAACACTTGGCATAAAATGCTTTTGGCTCTCCTCGCATAACCGGAAAATCGGCATCCATTTGCCTGTAGCAGCGTACAGTGAATACGGATTGAAATATATCTTCCATTTTAATCCATTCCATAACCGTTAGCGTTGTATTAATGCACAGCCAGTCCAGAAGGGTCCGAAGTATATAGAGAAATGGTATTTCCAAATATCTAAATAAAATATTTATTTTACACTTAAAATCTTTGTTGTAAAAGAATATTGCCTGCTGAGTAAATGAGTGGAAGCCGGTGAATAAGTGTATAATTTCAATTGTGTATCTTACACTTTGAAGGCGACGTAGTTAACCATTGAATAGCTTTTCGTAAAGACATTGCCCAAAATGCGCTTCGGGTAGCCACAACGGATCTGGTAGGCTGACAACAGCATATGCAGACACTTAATCAGATAGAAGATAACTGGTGCAGTTGATCCAAAACTATGCGAAGTAACATATGGCACGGCAAAGAACATCCAAATGTGAATTCCAACCACAGTTAAAAAGTGAAAGACTATCTTCGCCATCATCGCCTTTCGCAAATAAATCGCACGTTCCGCAACAATAGTAGCAAATTGGATAAAGAGCATTAATAGGAAATTTAAGGGCACCCTATTGCCCTGTATATACGTCTCTAGAACACTCGTGGTATATTTGCGACGATACTACAAAAAAATTAAAGTAGAAAGCAATTATTATAAATTAGGTACTCTCCAATGTCGAATGCGACACTCGAACTCATTCATTGTGAAAAAAAAATCCAAGACATTATTTTATTTTAACAAAAGGTGAAACTTATAGCTCTTAAATAGCACTATAATTGGTGCTAAGGTTAATGTTGGGCAATGGTTCGTTATCAAAAGTCTATTTTTAGGCGACCAGTTCTAACACTGAATTCGGCGAAACCTGAAGATATATTATAATGCAACTAATTTTCAAATGTAATATATTGATTTATCTTAAAAAATTTTCTTATTTGAGACAAAATTATTTAGAAGTTTATTTAATTTTAATCAGTGTCGCACGCGATTTATTCACATTCATGTTGTTTCTGACTCTATTTTTTTTTTTAATTTATATCGAAAACAGCTTGAAAACTTTGTTTTAAATTAAATTTTTTATATATTTAGGCTGAAAAAAAACTTCAGTTCGATGGAGTCATTTGCTTTTTTTTTTAGAGCCGATTTTTGTTGACGTTTTTGGCATCATGTTGAGTATGGAAAAAAACGACTTTCGTTTTTCGGCGAAGGAATCAAATGTAGGATTGGTATGCTCATTCTAGTAAAGCGTGTGTTGCTTAAAAAAATAGCTTGAATACATACTTAACAAGATGTGCCTTTTTGAAAAATTTAAATTGTCCATATTCAAATTCATTTTTCAAAGATATTTTTTTCTAAAATGAAATTTTTTTAAAGTTTTCAAAAATTTTTATCCTACTCATAGCTTCTTTTCGCTAAGAGCCTAACTTGACACCTTTAGTTTCTTTTTGGACATAGTTTTTTTAAATTACACGTTCATAAAAGACACACAAAAAAAAAGTCTTTTTAAATCTAAATATTAAAAAGTTCAGCAAGAACATATTAGTTGTAGCAGAGAAATTCACATTTTGCTCGCACCTTTTTGAATTAGGGAAAAAAATAGAAATAATTCTTCGACATTTAGCCGATCATTTTAAAATTAAATCTCAAGGACCTTTGCTGAATTAGAATTTCGAGACATACCACAAACTTGGGGTATCCGAATAGCAATACAAAGAAATTAATAAAATCGCAGAGGAATAACAACGTATAAACATCAGTTGACAGTCGTGCTTTGTGGAGCAAGGCTACAAAGAATTTCTTGATGCCAGATAAAATACCACCCTTCTGCCTGCAGACAAAGTAATTATTTTATTTGTTAAATTACACACACGCATTAAAACTTACTCTAAACTTTTCATAGTTGTACGATAATACTCTGACTCAATGTTTTCGTAAACATATTTATTCTCAATGCCGGGTCGCAGCAAGTCGTTCATGTCACGTTCGAATTGAGAGCTTTCAGCACGTTTGTTCATATTTTCTTTAAGATCACTTCCAGACTCTTGCCTTGAATAAAAAGTAAATTGCATTTGTAAAGATTCAAGAGAAATAAAGATAATATATCTGTACCTTAATCGATTGAAAACATCATGAGGCCGCTCTTTATTACCTTCAAGAAGCAAAGCAAAATATATAGGTTTTTGGATAATAATTATTGAATACAAGGTACTTACGAGATCTCTTCATTGATAATGGACTCGTACCCGATCTTGGTATATTCCAGATGCCCTGTTTCTTTAACATATAGCGATGCCAGATGAGAACAACCAGAAGCAGAAGATCATAGACCGCCTTGCCATGCTTTATGAACAGCTCGAAGTCCAAAGTCTTTGCAATTTTGATCAACCTCTGGTCAAGCACGATTTTCTGATGCATAATACACTTTATGAAAATCATTCCCAGGGTGTAAGTGATGAGGGTGACCCAGAAAGTCTTTGTTGGACGAGGCAGTGTAAGAGCACCCCAGTAAAGGACGAGGAATGGCATTGGCAATGAGATTATGGAAGAGTTGGCTACCTGATTGATGAACACTGCCAAATAGCTGATGACCTCCGAATTGGCAATAATCGCATACCACATTGATATCAACATTTGTACAAAGTCATTATGGTCTTGTGTGATGAAATCCGCATCCTTATCAACAAGATTAACCTCCGTCGATTCCTTAGGCGGAGCATTGATGGAATCAATCTGTTTGCTACAATAACGATTAAAAGAGATAGCATTAAATAAAAGAGATTGATTAATGAAAGAGAATAAGAGGCAGCTCACTCGTAAAGCGATTGATTCAGAAAGCTAAACATCGCCGCAGTATTAACCATTCCCAGACGATTCATTGTACTTATGTCTTGCAACGTCTTCTTCTCGGCCGACAGAACTTTGTGAACGAATCGAAAATTGCGGGATAACCGATTCAATCGCAATGTCACTAGAATTATTAGTTCAGTCGTTAGCTTAACTATCGGATTGGTTTCAAAGTCAATATCCGAATCGGAGCTATATTCGCTTGGACCTTTGTTTTGTGCTTTTTTATTCTTGGCCTGTAAATAAGTAAACTATAGTGCTAAGCCATTGTTTTATAATCGGTCTTCGTTAGGGGCTTACTGATAAAAGCATTTGGCGTGTGCGCATATCCTCTTTATCCAAGAAATCATACTCTTCATTCAAGATCGGCTCGTCGCCATCATCTTGATCGTCGAACATATAATAATCTCCGGATCGCACTGCATGAGGATGTAGACGCAAATCGCGACGCTTCAACGGTGACGAACGTGCAAAATTCAAGTTCCTTAATGTTGTCGATGTGATTGGAAGAATCTGAGGCGTAGATTCGTTTTCCTCACTATCTTGCGATTGTGTCTGGTCACGGGGGGCGACGGATGGAGCTCTTGTCATCGCCCGTACCCCTGAAAGAAAGCCATATAAGTTATAATCACCTTTGGCAATCCCACTTACTTTTATAGTTTTTCACGTTATTGGCTTTGATAATCTCCATTTTAGTCTTGACGCTTTTCAGCATATTGGTTTCGTACTCTCGTCTATCGTAGATTTGCTTATAATGCAAATTCTCAATAATTATAGCACCACTGCGAAATAATCTTCAAATCATAAGGTCGATCATATGGGATGGTGTTCTTACCGTGACGCCAGAACCGTGTTCGCCTGAGTGTCACTTATAATGTGACAGAAGTAGTAGGATCGAAAAATACGGCTTTGAAAGATGATAAATGCAAAGATGATCGCGTGCCAGGTCAAGATATTCTGGAAAATTAAGCTGTTGGGACCATAATGATAGCCGTTCTGCTCTTCTGGTTGCTTGTCAATGTCAAGATCCGGAAGGGATTTATTGTACTCCATAACTGCAAACAAACTCTGATAATCCTGCTTGTGCTTGATATCAAGCACATTCGCAAACACAATAATGCAGACTTTAATCACAATATTAAAAACATTAAAGGCAATAAGAATGTTCCAGCGACAAATTATGTAATGAATGTTTTGTAAATAAACTTCGGATCCTTGAAGTAGAAATACCAACGCAAATATCAAGTATCCCAAGGATAGCATATCCATACTGCATACACCACCCAAAAATACAATCGCCAGTGTTACCCAGAGAAAGCTACAGAACACAATTGTCTTAAATACATCTGAATAGTTTCGCACGAAAGAGCAAAAGTCGTGAGTCGGATTCTTGAAGTAAACATGACCCAGTTTCGCAATATTGTGAACAATGTTTCTGTTATCACCTCCAGGGTATGCGAGATTATTCATTTGACGGACTTCCGCCTTGAATGCCTTGCGTTGACGAGAGATAAACAGAAGCACAATGAAATCCAGCAATAGTTTTGACTTGGTTGGATCTTCTAAGAGTTCTTCAAATGGGTGATTATGTGTAGAGCCTTGTGGTACTTTGGCTGAACCTATAACAATTCAACGAAATTTCTTATTAATACGACTTTACAGCCGGCTCAATTTTAAATATTATGTTTTGCTAAATTTCTATAAATGCCACCTATTCATCTTTTTTATGATAGAAAGCTAGTCTGGAAAAATCTAAAAATTTCGTTCTATCTTAAGTAAACATTTCATTTTGCAGCAGGAAGATCAGTTAAGAATTTTGGTCAATTTGCTCAAAAACTCCAAACCGTTTTGTTTTGCAAGATGGCGTCACAATGTCGACTTCTTCATCGTCGACGAGTAACAAAAAACGTAGGAAATACAAGCCAAAGCAAGTGTGCTGCTTCGAGTCGAAGCGCTGAACACATATCTTTACGACCCTGCTCGGAGCAAATAGCAGTAATGAAAATGGCTTATGATGTTGCAACATTCTTCTGTCTCCGTATTAGATTTTAATATTTATGGATACAACTAATATGATATATATTCAAAATACGTTAACTTAAGAATACTTACCAAGGCATAGGTTAGGGGGAAATTGTATAACATACACGTATTGTACAAATATTGAGAGCACGAAATATAGCTGGAAAATATACCAAATGCGAGCACATTGCAAACGCTTCAGGCACAGGAGGAGAATCAGCCAGAGCACATATGTTACCGCCAGAACATCACGTCTATGGGCAATTGATGCAACCAGTGCTATTAGGGTTATCTCTAATCCAAACTTGAAGTATCCGTAGTTGAGAAGATATTTTAACAGGCAGGAGAAATTCCGTTCGGCATCCTGTCGAGATGTTTGGGGAAAGAGAATCGTGCGATCCCTTATTTCGCCCATTGAATAGCGTATCAGATGATCCCGTAGTTTTACAACTGCGTGCAATGTCGTCACGATCATATAGACAATGTATGGTGCCAAATAGCGTAATAAAGAGCCCCAGGTCTGATCAGTTTTACGTAGACCCATCCAATATGCAAAATTGACAGTGCTATTATTCTGAAAGTTATAAAGAACTGGTTATCCATTCATCCATTTGTTAAATGTATGTAAATGTAAACTTACGCATGTATGGTCGTAATGGGATTCATTTAAATAATTTATTTGGTATATCATTTTCATCAGTATAAGCACAGATATCCAAAACGAGACGATGCGAAAAATGACCCGTCGAAAAAGGCGATTTACACAGACACTGATCAATGCCAAGATGACAAGCCAAAGATTAAAGCAGCATATCTCCGAAATGGCACACACGAAGGTGAAAATGGCAACAGCTTTGATCATGTGCATTTCTAGAAAGCGCCAAGCAACCAGTTTGCTGGGACGGATCCAGCGGTAAAGCGTTGCGCGTATTCTCTTGTAGCTCAATGCGAATATCGTTCGCCACGATTGTGGGCGTGAAGCGAGAATCTTACGCTGAGTAAACGCCACTCGAGTAAAAGCCCTTCTCTTGTGGATTGAAACTGGGTGAAGGACCGCCCTTATGAATCGACGGTGAAAATAATGCAGTTGAATCACCGTGAAAATAATTGTTAGTGTCGGAACGAGCAGGTGTAGAAACAATTCCTTGGTCTGATAGCGTCGTAAGCCGATATCAGTTTGTCTAAGATGAAATTTAAAGAGATTTCAATAAGATAAGGAAGATGTGAGGTGAACTTACAGAGCGGGCTGAACATGTAGGTATTTCTCCCAATAGTAGTCAAAATAATCAAATTGATAGGTATAAATAATGGTTAAAATAGTCATGGCATAGAATATGACAAACATCCAGTAGCCATAAAGGAACTTAATCCACAGAGGCAAAGACATCTGGAAAACCATTAAAAAGAGCAGAAAAAGCGACATATAGCAAATTCGAAACGCGGTCATAACCTTATCGATCATTGCACAAAGAAATATTAAAAATATCAGCATCCACATCCAAATACGTGTAATGAAATTTGACACAGTTTCGAAGATAAATATGAACGCACGGTGTGCTCGGGACTTTTCAAAGAACGTGCTCTCAGATCGCGGATCCTTGTGTCCAAAAAGTTGCTGTAAAATATCATCTTGTGCTCTATCATTATCCTCGGCCTTCTCCTTAAAATATTGATGCGAAGTTATCCAGAATATAAAAAGAAATGACGTCTTAACTGCCAGTGGAATGCAGGGCTGTATACCAATATTCCGGGGATGAACAAATCCGATTTGTTCAACATTTACTCCTTGAATCTAAGTTACATATTGAGATAAGTTGTTTCCAGAAATAATCAAGAAAGTCGAGTCTCCGACTATTATATAGTGCCATGTGTACAACTAGCTACGGCACACCGATTTTAGAGTCTCTAGCTCTTTAAATGAAAGTGCTAGACGGTTTCTTATTGAAAAGAATAAAAAATTTGAGACAAGCTTAATCAAAGAAGGGTCATATAAGGGTCTTGTATAGTCTTCCAGACAGAAAAAATCGACTTGGATGTTGGTACTACTCCTGAATATATAAACTTACTTTGGTTGGTAGCTCTGATTCGTTTAAATTCAATCCATATATATACTGGGTAATAATGAGAAACTCGGCATACAATACAACAAAGAAACTTGATCGCATCATAGTGCGACGTTGGTTGGGTATCATCCACAGGATATTAGCCCAAATGAGAAACACGAATGTTAACCAGCTGTGATAGATAATAGACCAGATCTGAAATTGAAGGAAAGTAGAAGAATAAATACAGAAGTAGATCCAATAAATTTCTAGTTGTGGTAAAAAAAACTTGTACGACTTGCCATCATAATAATGTTTAGCAATATATAGCTATTTTTATATATGAACGATGTCACATCAGTAATCATGTAGTAAAATTGTTCCAGAGTTGATGGTTGCTCCACGTTAGATTGACCATCGTTTTTGGGCTGATTGACCTCATCAGGTATTATTGACTCATCGGTCGTTTGGTTAATTTTCGTCTGAATTGTGCTAAAACTTAAATCGGGTCGGCCACGGTGTACGATATTGAGTATTATTATGAAGTAGGCACACATCATTGCAATTGGACTGAGATACGAATCGAAGCTCAAGTCATTATTTAGCTCCAGTATTGTACCATTTATATTCTGTTCGCGGAGCAGCAATAGAATTTCCAATCCAATAATTCTAATGGGAAGTATTATTATTGTTTATTTACATAGTTACATATGTACTAGTTAGTAGCAAGCGCTACAGTCGAGAAAAATCTTTAAATGATCCTACTTATATTGGTTACAGTAGAGAAAACTCGACTGTGAGTGACCCTGCTTATGACAATCTTAAAAAACCTTAGTATTTTTTAAGTACGGGGTCTAAGATTTATAAACTTTTTTAAATGATCCTACTCACCGTGCCCAAATTGATTCGCCACTCAAAGAGTTATTTGCTATAGGCTGTTGATATACAAGAAAGCAAATAATATGCAGTGTTAGGACTACAATAACAAGCACCAGTGGATAGTATAAGCCACAATTGAAGGGTCGATATAGGGCCCAATATGTGCCCGCCACGATAAATACCAGGAAATACAAGCTACCGGGCAAGGAGGGTCTTAAGGTGGCAGCAAAGTAGAGAGTTATCATGGAAAAGATCGGAGCTGCAGGAAAAGATAGTTGTTATTACTATTTATGAGCATTTCTAGATCTTGGTTCACTTTGATTTTTTAGTAATATTTACATGTCTTTATAATTGATTGAATATACGCCATTATCAGAAGGCGGTTGATTTCAGAATACTTAAGACCGTGACTTGGTACATTTTCTTCAAAATTTTGAGAAGTTTCGGAAGCACGATTTTTTGAAGAAAAAATTTTTTCTGATATTTTCATAAAAACGAGTATTATCAAAGCTACAAGTGTAACCATAATATCTGGTAAAATCCAGTGCAATATTGCAATGGCCCTTAAAGAAAGAAATTACAAAAAAAAAACCATAAATTAATTATTAACATTTCACTAAAATTTCGCTTACCGCACACCATGGAAATCGACGAAACCAATTTGACGTAAAATAATTGTTATGGACGGTTTTGACTCCAAAATAGAAAATAAGAAGTTCGTAAAATTAAATGTCAGATGTCCCAAGGAAAACAATCCACCAGATACAATTGCAAATATCAAGTAAAATGTCAACACAGTCCGTTGCGATTTACTTTTACTTAGCATCAGCCAAGGAGATGCCAGGAACATTGCTGAATACAAGATTGATATAGCGACAGGACGCGCTAAGGACGCTGAGTATTTTTATAATATTAAATACATATATCAAAGAGATGGATATTAATACTTTACTTACCAAACATTAAAGTTAATGGCAATAACAATCGCACGAGAGTCAGCAAAACATTCTCAGCCATTATATTAGTTTTAGAGCACGGATGGAGTAAATAAATATTAAGCTAACAATGCTGAACAATATTGAAATTTTAGCAATAACTTGGAAGACTTCTAAGTGGGAGTCTCAATATTGGAATACTTTTGCGTTGGATGCTACGTTTTCTACATGTTTTCAAATAACAATTACTGTATTATTGAAATTAAAAAGACGCTTAGATTGGTATGGAAATAGATTGAACCATATGATTTGCCGTTTTTCTGATTTGTTCTTCTTAAAAAGAACGCATCCATTTTATTCAATAATTGCATTGTTGCGCCTGTAATTACCAAAATAATTAATGATATTATTTTAACCGATATTTGCATATACAAAAGCAAATGTGTTTGTGTTTCATTCACCATTCCTACAATAAAGGAACTTTGCTGGCTGCAGCTATGTCTCGCCTATCGAAACCGATAGTTTTGTAGTCGCTTTACCATCACCAATATAAGCACACGTTTGCACACGTTTAGAAAAATATGGAAGTTCCTGATTTAATTAATTATATGCTTTGAACTTGGTCAAAAGGTCCTTCATTTGTCAGTTGTTTCACTTGATGTTTCTTGTTCCATTCCATTTGGATTTGGATAGCCAGCACCTGCACCTCTGCAGCCCTGCCAACATTTAACATTTGGTATTAAATTTAACAGCACCTCCGTATGTTCTGTTAAATGTATGTTAGTCCGATCTCCCGCTCTTTTGTTTCTTTGTTTGTTTTGTTTCTCGCTCGCACAAAAAACACCGATAAATTTTGTGCCCATGTCATTTCTCTAGAATTTTCAAAATTCAATTAAAAAAAAACAAAAACAAATTTCAAAAAAGCAACAAAATCCAAAATTAGATAAAATAATTAACTTTCTTTTGAAATTGGTTTGGTGCAATTTGGCCCACGCGTGGCGAAGTTAGGAAAACAATTTTGAAAAAAATCTTAAAATATTGAGAAAATTCCAACAAAAATTCTGGTAAAATTTTCAAAATTCTAGCTTGAAAATTAATCACGTCCCACTTTTAGCTCGCTAGCTCATCCAAATGAGCTGACTTTTTGAAGCCCAAAAATACCAGGCGAGCAGAAAAAGTCAGCAAGTTGAAGTGGTGTAGTAGTTAGAGTAGAGCAGAAAGCGTTTTGCCTTGAGAGCAAGCGAGCGCGCCTGCACAAAACTGCTGCAGCGTTTTGTTTTTCTTCGGTTGTCATTTCAAGGCCGCCGCCTTACATGTGTGTGTGCTGTTTGTTTTGTTTTGAACGAGAATTGAGAAAAATCAAAAACAAGCTCCGCCTGCATTGAAAGAGAAACAAAAACAAAACAAGAACGAATTTAAGGGATAACAAGTTGGACAATTTGCAAACAATTATAATTGACTCGAAAATTCAAAGTGATTTTAACAGTACTTTATTTAACGTGTCTATATAAAGACAATAAATAATATACAGTGTAATTTTATACTTTTAATTAATTAATTTATTCTTTTATACAGTGGTCATTTAAAAACTGCAACATCTCAAATTGCCGGCAAGAAAATTCTGACAAAGGAAACCAGCAGCACGGGCAAGGCCGCCCAGAATGGAGAAGAATGCAGCTCCTTTTGACCCGAGAATCCTCGTCGCTTTGTGATATTCCCAATTCAATATCATGGACATCTGGCAAATGTACAAAAAGGTATGATGGACATGTAATTCTTATGTGCGCATGCACACACACACACATATATATATTTTCAGATACCCATGGAAAATGTCCACTCGGAAATGTATAGCGTTCTTATCGACCCTACATCAGAGATCCACATCAGCGGGACTATCTTTTCAATGCCAATGCAAGGCAGACTGGGATCTCTTCCAAGGTTGCTAACTTTTCGGAACGCATTATTGCTTCAGCTAAATACATCGAATTTGTGGCCGATCGCCACTTGGTGGGCAAGCTTTACAATACAAAGAATCCATTCACCTTCATGGAAATGATAAACTTTTTCGAGAAGAAAGTGGCAGAGTATCAACGGATGGGCGTCACATCAAATCGTTTGGACAATGTGTTTACCCTAGATGCGGATTTTTAGACTTGATGTATTCACTCTATCCTCACAGCTGCTGGTTCCAAGTGTTATTTAAGAAACTGCAACTGAAGTCCCATTATCTCCTTAAACATTTTTCTAGTTTATAAGTATCAAATTTGACACAATCCTAAAATTATCGTCAATGTCAATTCCTCCCTCTCACAAAAAAGCCTTTTTTGGATTCCTTCAATTGATTCCTCATTGTATTAACATTTTAAATTTTAAATTAACATAAAATATAACAAACAAAATTTGTCTCGTCCAAAACGTCATTTCATTTATTTAAACTTTATAAAATTATGATAAATAAATATTTATGAAAATTTACAACGTTTTTTTTGTGTACATGTGGTCAGTCGATGGAGATGGAGTAATTGTAAGCTCCTCCACCCTCTTCTCCTCGACCGCCACCTCTCACCTCCTTCATCGCAGCAACACGCCCGTTCATTCGTTCATCTTATCGACTCGTTCATTTGAACTTTTCAGAACGAAACGACACAGAATTGGGAAACATAAAATGTCAGAAAATCATTCATTTAGTTCATGATTGACTGAATAAGTTCATTCGTTCATTTTAATGACACGTTCATTTTAATGACACGTTCATTTTAACTTTTTCAGAACGAAGCGACAGAAATCTAAAAAATATGGAAGTTCCTGAGGTAATAATTAATTTGTTATATTATTATCAAATCCTAACAATTGTTTTTTTTAGTTGTCAAGTGCCCTGCGCGATTTGCCCAATAGGGTACTCAATGTGCCTGTAGAGGAACGGCAGTCACTTTTTCACAATGTCAGTGCGGTGCTGTCAAATCCCGGTAAGCGTGCAGTTAATCTATATACATATGTACATACATGTTCACATACATACACTAATGTATATACAGTGAGCTTTAAAACGCGTAAATCTTTAACTTGAGTTAATAAAATTGGAGTGATTTACACTGATAATTATGATATGTATACACACGTGCATGCTTGCAGCTTGGGTCAGCAGTTCTCTTTCACGGTAGAATGTGACAATTACTTAAAAACTGACATAATGGAACGCGATGTCTGTTTATGCAACTATTTAAAATGGTTTAAATTGCTAGTTAAATAGTGGTACTCACAATTACGGATGCCGGCATAAGTAAATACCTAACTCACTAATCCATGTGAATGTGTTATTAAAATCATATTAAAGTACATACGGAAATTGTCCTAAGGATCAAATATGCGGCATTGAGAAGAGATTATCGTAGTCAGCAAACAAATCAACATTATTGCAGATATCGATTCATTCTAAACATTCTTTTGTGTTGTGTTTTATGAGTTCAATAAATTGACAAATACATTCCCTTGATCTTATGCTAATAAAACTGTTTCTCTACTTTTAGGTGTGAATTCTGCCATCGTGCGGGGTATATGCAAAGTGATAGGAACAACGATATTAAAGTACAAGGATCCTCCATCTCAACTGCTAGTTCGGAAGCTAATTTGTGATCTTATTGTCGCCCATCATGATCTAACTATAGAACATATGCTATCTGTTCTCAAAACACTTTTAAAGGAGCTACCATCGGCACCTGCTCATAAGTCATGTAGATCTGCCGTCGTGGCCTTAGGATGGGCTTGTTTGCTATTAAAGAATGCAAACCTCGATTCAAATATATACAAAACCGAAAAGTCCAGGTTAATTGAATACCAATCGTTGTTATACCAGACCACTTTACTGGCCCAGAATCCTCGAGTAACAGAGACATCTACAAAAATAATCTATGACTTGTGGGAGAACAACAAGATTTTTGAAGAAACAAAGGACACATTATTTCAAATGGATGCAACTTCGAATGTCACAATAATGATTATGATGATGATACAATTTGACGCAGAAAACACACACTTGGATATCCTAAAGAAATACAAAATGAAGAGTGTAGAATACTTTGTAAAAAGTATGGTATTATGTAAATCAAAACCGAATAAGGCATTTATAACAGCTTGTCGACCATTATTGTCAACACTCAATGATTCGGAATTCAACACCATCTACAATGATTTACAAAAGTCGATATTGCGAAGTCCTGAAAATACTCTACAAAGTATTGGTATAATTTTTGAACTTCTTAATATTGATTGTAGTCGGTATGCTTCTCAAATCGGAACTGTATTAATTAAAAAGCTATACAGCAAGGGAGAGGATGCTCGCCGTGAATCCTTGGAATCATTAAAGAGTCTATCACAAAAATGTTCGGATGGCAACGTTATTAAAGAACTGTTGCAACTCATTTTTTCTATTCTCAACGGATCTGATGGCAAAATAAATGTTGCTGAGTATAGAATCAACTTGTACCAGGTAATTTAATATTATAGCTGTCTGACTCTCCGTTTTCACTTATTATGAATCAATATTTACTCAGTGCAATTGACACATATTGAAGATTATAATTGTTCTGTCATTTACTAATTGCTTTTTAATTTTATTTTAGGGTGCTGGCTGTTTAAGCTTCAACAAGGTGCAGGAAGATCACTTGGACGATATTTTAAACATGGTTGTGGACTTGTTTTGGAAGGCGCTTGAGACTGAATCCCAGGACAAGGTGATTTGCTGTACACTAGAAATGTTTGCTTTGTGGTCTGGGAAGTTTAGAAAGGAGCTGCCCAATGTGATTATAAACATTTTCAAAACTGGCATCGAACACAAAAACTCAAATCAAATGATACGACAGAGCTATCTTGAATGGCTGCTATCATCGATCCAGAATGCTGAAATCAAAGACACGAGCAATATTGTACCAGCCTTATATAGTTTGTTTATGAAAGCACAGCAGAATTTTGCACAGCTTTCCTCTGTGTCGGAAGCCGCTTGTATTGCGTGTCATTTGCTAATATTAGAAAAGCCATCAGAAATGTATTCAAACTTCTGGAACTCCCTTTTTGATATGAATAAGCAATATTTCTTTAATGAAAAGTTTATAGCGTCGGCAACAACAGAGACCTTATGTCATATTTCCTTTATGGCTAAGATGCTTTTTAAATCATACTTAGATCAAATTAAGGGTCCTGTTGAGCCATTGCACCGTGTATTGCTTAACAATTTATGCAGCAGTTCACCTAAAGTTAGAAAATATACCAAAGAACAAGTTACTCAAATAACAAAAAGTACTGATGGAGTAGATTTTGTTAAACTTGCTCTGAAAGAATATAGTAAGCTTATAAACAATGCGAAAATTCAATATGAAGTCGACAATACCATTCAGGCAGATCAGAATTGTACTCCAAGTCAAGCATTTGTGGATGCACTAGAAGTTTTATGTTGTTTAGAAAACGTCCCGCACGCAGACTCCCTTGAGCTAACTATGCTTCTCTTAGACATTTCGAATTATCCAGCTATATTATCCAATAATCCATATTTTTGGGAAAACACCATTCAAAACAACTTTAGCCAGAATCCTGAGCACTTTATTTCCATAAATAAACAGCAGATTATTGAGACATATGTTGAACAATTTAAGATTTGCCCCGTTTTCGAAAATACAATTGCTTCGTTAGTGCGAATCAATCCCAAAATTATAGTCCCAGCGATAATAAAGCGAATCAAAACGTATCTGAATGATGAGAGCAACTTCAACGTCAGCAATGAGGATTTTCTAACATTCATGACACCAGAGGGAGAACTATACGATAAAAGCGTAATTCCACATGCAGACGCACAATATGCAACAACTGGCGTAAAGCGGGAAAATAAAGTGTACAGCTACAAGGAACAGCTGGAGGAAATTCAACTACGTCGGGAAATTGATGAGAAGCGTCAAAAGGAAGGCAAATCGAAGACCGTAAAACTCACGCAAAAACAACAGGAATTAATCAAAAACCAAACGGAGAAGGAGCTGCGTATCAGAACACGCGTCCAGGCATTGCACGAGAAGTTGATGTGTGTGATCAGTCTATTCAAAGCGTCTTGTACCGGTAATGAAAATAATATTGCATTACATTTTCATACACTACTGGATGACATTCTGCGGGCGACTTCGAGTCCCTTGAGCGCCGAACCCTTGACGGATCTATACTATTTCATGAAGAAGATGTGCTTTAAAACCAATTCAGAGCTGGGCCGTGCCATTTCCATTGCGACAATCAGACTGCAGAAGCCATCCTGTATCTTGAAGGAGGAATGGAATGCTCAAAATATCAATGAGAGTATCATGGATATCATATTAAATCTAAACAATCACGTGCTTGTCAAATCAAACTTGTTGGATTCGCAGTCATTTTCTTATGCCTTTGAGTTCCTTAAACGTGCGCTCATTCATTTGGATAACAGATCAAACGAGGAATTCGTATTATCAAGCATTAAACTAATCGAAACGCACGTCCAGCAAAAAGCAGAACCTACCGATGAGTGCAACCACCCGCGCTATTTGCCACGGCTGGGAATGCTTCAGACCTTGCTATATTTGATAAGAAATAATTCGACAGCAGTCCAAACTCAGGCTGTATACGCTCTTTTGGAAGTGGCGACGGTTTCATCAGGCGGCAAAGCATATGCTACCCCAGATAAGCTTATAATTGAACTATTTTTGGATGCGTTGCAGAGCAATATTGAAGCTATAAGAGATGTAACACTGCGCGCAATGCAAATCATGATTGGATCAATTGTGGAGTATTTGAAGGGCGATGCTGACTTGGAGAAACAATTGGTCGCCAGGCTGTGGATAGCAAAATTCGATGTTGCCGTCGACATCAGACAGTTGGCCGTAGATCTTTGGGACTCAGCTGGCTTCGCCTATCCAGAATTTGATGACATTATCGTAGATATCACACATCCAGAGCTGTGTATCCAGAAAGCATCTGCAGAGTCCCTAATTCCACTCATCTTGAATGACGAAAGCCTTCTTAAATGTGGATTGAAGAAAATGCTGGCCATCTACAATGAGAAACTCACATTGATTCCACCGAAGCTCGACAAGTTCGATCGTGAGATTGAGCCGGCCTTTGACCAGTGGAAGCCGAGAAGAGGTGTCGCTATTGCAATATCTCAAATTGCACAGTTCCTATCGATTGAGGATATAAACTACTTGATGCAATTTATGGTGACCCACGGCCTCGGTGATCGCGAGGAGATTGTGCATAAGGAAATGCTAGCGGCTGCATTGAAAATCGTAGATATCCATGGCAAAGAGACGATTGTGAGCTTGCTACCAGTCTTTGAGGAGTTCCTTGATGGCGCACCCAAGTCTCAAAGCTATGATAATATACGCCAAGCTGTGGTTATTCTCATGGGATCCCTGGCTCGCCATTTGGAAAAGGACGACAAAAGAATTGATCCGATTGTGAAACGATTGATAACTGCCCTCTCCACCCCGTCGCAACAAGTCCAGGAAGCAGTTTCTAACTGTCTGCCACATCTGATGCCATCTGTTAAGGACGAAGTGCCAGCAATGATCAAGAAACTGTTGCATTCTTTATCAAAGTCGGAGAAATACGGCGAGAGACGCGGAGCTGCCTATGGAATCGCTGGCATTGTCAAGGGTCTTGGCATCTTATCGCTGAAGCAACTGGACATAATGTCGAAACTAACGCAGTACATACAGGACAAGAAGAACTACAAGAGCCGTGAGGGTGCGCTCTTTGCCTTTGAGGTGCTGTGCACCACACTTGGTCGCCTGTTCGAGCCGTACATTGTGCATGTCCTGCCCCACTTGCTGCAATGCTTCGGAGATTCATCCCAGTACGTTCGTCAAGCTGCCGATGACACCGCCAAGGTGGTAATGGGCAAGCTGTCTGCTCATGGTGTGAAGCTGGTGCTGCCCTCTCTCTTGGATGCCCTGGATCAAGATTCGTGGAGAACAAAAACGGCATCAGTGGAACTTTTGGGTGCCATGGCATTCTGTGCACCCAAACAACTGTCGTCGTGTCTGCCCAGCATTGTTCCAAAACTAATCGAAGTTCTTGGAGACTCGCACACAAAAGTCCAAGAAGCTGGTGGAGATGCTCTTAAGGTGATCGGATCCGTTATTAAGAATCCAGAGATTCAAGCGATTGTCCCTGTGTTACTGAAAGCCCTGGAGGATCCTTCGAACAACACTTCAGTGTGCTTGCAGAGCCTGTTGAAAACAAAGTTCATTCATTTCATCGATGCCCCTTCACTAGCTCTAATTATGCCCGTGGTTCAAAGGGCATTTATGGATCGATCGACGGAAACCAGGAAAATGGCAGCTCAGATTATTGGAAACATGTATTCGCTCACAGACCAGAAAGACTTGACTCCGTATCTGCCAAGTATAATACCAGGCCTAAAGTCATCGTTGCTCGATCCAGTGCCAGAAGTCAGAGCGGTGTCTGCCCGCGCTCTGGGTGCAATGGTCAAGGGAATGGGAGAGAGTTCGTTCGAGGACCTCCTGCCGTGGTTGATGCAGACGCTAACGTCGGAGTCGAGCAGCGTGGATCGCAGTGGAGCCGCTCAAGGACTTTCCGAAGTCGTTGGAGGATTGGGTGTGGAGAAGATGCACAAACTGATGCCGGAAATCATTGCCACTGCCGAGCGCACCGACATCGCTCCCCATGTTAAGGACGGTTACATCATGATGTTCATATACATGCCAGGTGCATTCCCCGAAGAGTTTACGCCCTACATTGGTCAAATAATCAATCCCATACTTAAGGCACTGGCGGATGAGAGCGAATACGTTCGTGACACCGCCTTGAGAGCTGGCCAGCGAATCGTCAACTTGTATGCGGAAACTGCAGTCGCCCTTCTGCTGCCTGAACTGGAGAAGGGATTGTTTGACGAGAACTGGCGTATTCGCTATAGTTCCGTGCAATTACTGGGAGATCTGCTGTACCGCATCTCGGGCGTCTCTGGCAAGATGACCACGGAAACAGCCAGTGAGGATGATAACTTCGGAACTGAACAGTCGCACACAGCCATTATCCGATTCCTCGGCGATGAACGTCGCAACAGAGTCTTGTCTGGTCTCTACATGGGACGCAGTGACGTCTCCCTCATGGTTCGTCAATCCGCACTGCATGTGTGGAAAATAGTCGTCACAAACACTCCCCGAACACTGAGGGAGATTCTTCCAACATTGTTTGGACTTTTGCTTGGCTGCCTGGCCAGCACTAGCTACGATAAACGCCAAGTCGCTGCCCGAACCTTGGGAGATCTGGTGAGGAAGCTGGGTGAACGTGTTTTACCCGAAATTATTCCAATTCTGGAAAGTGGCTTAAATTCGGAGCAGTCAGACCAGCGCCAAGGCGTTTGCATTGGACTATCTGAAATAATGGCGTCCACTTCAAAGGAAATGGTTCTGACCTTTGTGCACAGCTTGGTTCCAACTGTACGCAAAGCCCTGGCAGATCCTCTGCCTGAGGTTCGTGAAGCAGCTGCCAAGACATTTGATTCGTTGCACAGCACCGTGGGATCCCGAGCACTGGATGACATTCTGCCCTTCATGCTGGAGGGACTCTCCGACCCGGATCCCGAGGTGGCCGAGAATACGTTGGATGGACTGCGTCAAGTAATGTCCATCAAGTCGCGCGTGGTACTGCCATACCTCGTTCCACAGCTGACGGCACAGCCCGTAAACACAAAGGCTCTATCCATATTGGTGTCGGTCGCTGGCGATGCTCTGACGAAATATCTACCAAAAATTCTATCCGCTTTGCTGGACGCCCTGTCCCAATCCCATGGTACGCCTAATGAAAATCAAGAGTTGGAATACTGCCAGACTGTAATCTTGTCTGTGACCGATGAGGTTGGAATCCGGACTATAATGGACACCCTGATGGTATCTGCCAAGTCAGATAATGTAAACACGCGTAAATCATCAGCCAGTTTGCTGTGTGCTTTCTGCATTCACTCGCCTGGCGATTATTCGCAATATATTCCACAACTTTTGCGCTGCCTGCTGCGATTGATGGCTGACCACGACAAGAGCATAATCCAGAAGGCCTGGGAGGCATTGAATGCTGTCATCAAGGGCCTGAATCCAGCTCAACAAATTGGCTACGTATCTGATGTTCGCCAAGCAGTTCGATTTGCTGCCAGCGACTTGAAGGAACCAGAATTGCCCGGCTTCTGCTTGCCGAAGGGAATCACCCCGCTGTTGCCCGTTTTCCGAGAAGCTATCTTAAATGGTCTGCCCGAAGAGAAGGAAAATGCCGCCCAGGGACTGGGTGAAGTGATTTTCCTAACCAGCGCAGCTTCTTTGCAGCCGTCTGTCGTACACATAACTGGACCACTGATTCGAATCTTGGGAGACCGCTTCAACTCCGGCGTAAAGGCAGCTGTTTTGGAAACATTGGCAATTCTGCTTCACAAAGTCGGTGTTCTGTTGAAGCAATTTTTGCCACAACTCCAGACGACATTCTTGAAGGCACTGCATGATCAAAACCGAACAGTTCGCATGAAAGCGGGCAAAGCACTATCGGAGCTAGTTGCAATTCATTCTCGGGCCGATCCGCTGTTCAATGAGATTCACAATGGAATCAAGAGCTCAGATGATTCTGCTGTTAGGGAAACAATGTTGCATGCCCTGCGTAGCATCATCAGTCCGTCAGGCGACAAGATGTCTGAGCCGATAAGAAAGCAAGTGTTTTCCACATTGTTGAGTTTGATTGGACATCAGGAGGATACCACGCGCAATGCTGTTGGTGGATGTCTGGGAGCTATGCTCAAGTATATGCCAGCTGCACAAGTAACCGATTTGTTGAATAACCACATACTGGCTGATAATTCGGATGACCAACTGACTAAACACGGCTACACAGTTATTCTCTTTGTTGCTTTGAAGGAGTGTCCCAAGGAAGTTCTATTAGACAATTTCACTGATAGAATAATTGGTAGCATTTTAGTCAATATCTTATCGGAAAAGGCCCCCATTGCATGCAACGCAGTTCGAGCTGCGACATATGTGCTAGAATACAAACTGGTTAACAAAGAGGATCCCCCCAACAATGTCCTAGTCTCACTGGCAAGAGCAATGAACCATAGTAGCAATGACGTCAAGCAGTTAGTGGCAAAGAGCTGTATTCACCTGTCTAAGAATTTAAGTGCTGACCAAATACATTTAGATGTTTTGAAAATATTAGTTCCAACCCTCGTAAATGGCACTAAAGAGAAAAATGGCTATGTTAAATCCAATTCAGAAGTAGCCCTAGTATCCATACTGAGGCTCAGATCCGATGAGGTGACGTTTAAAAAGACCTGCGATGTCCTAGAAACTGGAGCTAGAGACTCATTGAGTGATGTGGTAGCAAAGGTTTTGAAACGAGTCGCAGCCCAACCACCAGTTAAGGAGGATGATTTAGATGACACTTTACAAACTTGATTATAATCACCTACATGTAATTCAATACAATTTTATAAATTATTTGAATTAAAAAGCACATTTTATGTAATAGAATGTATATTATTATAACGCATATTTGTAAAATAATAAAATAAATCGTAAACATCAACACAATTTCGTGATTTCATGATTTCTATAAAATACAGCCTTTTTTATTTATTAAATTTACAGTTATCCAGTTAAACAGCTTTGAAGCTCTGCATAGGATAATGTTGGATCATTGATTTCACTTAAGGCTTTCGAACTGTCCGGCAAATATCCTTTAAACTTGACACATTGTTGGATCCTAGAGTCTGAGGATAAAAGCGATTGTACCCTTGGATTTGATAGTCCGAAGAAGACTTCTCCCTTCGCTACAAGTGGAACTCTTGCCGATTCCTTTATCGAACCCTGTATTGTATTCAACAGTTCTTGATGGCATACGTTAGCAGTTTCTCCGAAGAACACGCCGTCCAAGTCATTGTCGGGAATTAATTGAAACTGAGGAACTCCAGCGTTGTTGAGGATCTTGCATGTGAATACACATTTCTTTCTTGGATCTCTGGGATGTGCATATATTCTAGTTGCCACAAACCCTACTGGATATATCCATTCAGGCGTATGGAAATTGGGATTCGTAGGTATAATCTCACCAAGACTGTGTATGAGGATATTGTTCAGTTTCAAAGGGAACAACGAGCTTTTCTGCGGTGCTTTTGAAACGTCTTTCAATTTACTTTTGTTATTTTTCTTAACCGCATGTTGTTTCTCGCCCACGTATTTGTTGGTCATATCCCGACTTTCATTTAACAATGGCATTGGTGCAATGCTTCCTTTGTCTAATCCTTCGTAGGACATCAGTTTTTCAATTAGGGTCAGTCTCTCCGCACGTGCTGCAGACAATTCCGCTTGTAAATAGCAAACTTCATCAATAATGGATGCGTTTTCCTAAAAAAATAAACATATGATTATAAGTTTTGGATTTTACAGAAATATTAATATATACAGGGGTGGTCAAAAGTATTTTCACAAAAGTAAAGTTAATTGTACTCGTAATTTAAACTTACTTAATGTAAAGTTTGGTATCAATGGAAAGGTCTTTTGAATTCCTTTCAAATGATACGAAAATTTGGTTAACCCATTAAGTACCCATTGATAAATTTGTGTTTTTGTAAAAGTCACTTTTTTTTTTACTTTTTTCCTGGGTCTCAAACAAAAAATGTTTTGATGCAAAAAGTTTCTTCAAACAATTTTAATAGTGACTGCAAAAAAAAAATTTTCAAAAATCTTTTCGCTAGTATTTTTTATAATTTTTTGAAATCTGCAAAAAAGGCACTTTTTGCACGAAAATAAGGAAAAAGGGCCTTTTTGGCAGTTTTCAAGAAATTACAAAAAATTCTAGCGAAAAGATTTTTTAAAATTTTTTTTTTGCAGTCACTATTAAAATTGTTTGAAGAAACTTTTTGCATCAAAACATTTTTTGTTTGAGACCCAGGAAAAAAGTCAAATACTGGGGTGCCACAGAAATCTATTTCACCTGAAAAATGACGTAAATTTCATACAAATTTACGTCAAATTCAAGTGAAAGAGATTTCTGTGGCACCCCAGATAAAGTGACTTTTACAAAAACACAAATTTATCAATGGGTACTTAATGGGTTAACTAAATTTTCGTATCATTTGAAAGGAATTCAAAAGACCTTTCCATTGATACCAAACTTTACATTAAGTAAGTTCAAATTACGAGTACAATTAACTTTACTTTTGTGAAAATACTTTTGACCACCTCTGTATAAATATAGAAATATTTTGCTTAAAATATATCAGTCAAAAGAAAGGGTTAGCGTTCCTATTATGCTTATAAATAACGCATTCAACAAAACTGCATCTTTTTGCCGAAATATTCCTTTCGGATCAAAAGGCACTGAGGTCGTACAAAGGCTTATTTTGACCACTGTATCACGTATATTCATATTCACATAGACACATGGCTTATACATAGTACGCTTGCTGTATTTTGCTATTGCCAATGCATTAATTTTGCCGAATGAACAGACGGGTTTAGTCGACATGCATACGTATATACCTGTAAAATGCATCTGCACGTTACAAATTTACACATTTTATGTAATTTACTCATTATAATTACATAGTTATTGTTATTGTCATTCCACATTTACTTTGGCGAGATTCTTTGAATGAAATTTTGCCGAAATAATAATTAAATGTGGCTCAAGCTTCACAAATATATTTTAGGCATACCTACCAAAACGTAATTTTTCACTCGGCCTTTTAATTTCGCATATTTCTTTTTAAAATCCATTTTGTTTACTTTTTGTCCAATTTTTTTATTTCTTTAGAGATGTAAGAATATCAATAAATCGTCTTAATATATATCGATAATATGTATACGATTAACTGTCAAGCAAATATATTCAATTGGCTGTCAGAAATATCGATAGAACGATGTTTGAAACGAATAGCTCTGTCAGCGGAAATTATTAAAGGGATTCCTGAAATGGTTTCAAATTGGGTTTTATGAAGCGTAACTTCGATCAGACAGCGTCGTTACTCCCTTTTCCGCACTGATTTTTTGATAGTTTCGCTAGCACAACTTTAGAGGTGCAAAACAAGTGTAGCTACGCCAGAAACAGAGCTGATTTCGTTAAATCGTTTAGTTTGACATTATTTTTATTTTTTCCTTTGAAGCAGCTGGGATCAGCAGATTGATCAAATTTAAATCAAACTGTAAATACGTTTCAGAAACTGCATGAACGCGTTTGATCACAGTGAGCTTCACGATTCACACACAATTGATATAATTTTTTACATAACATTAAATTAACAATCATGTTTTATTCATAGAGCGCAGGCTATCACATTTATTTTAGTGAATTTAAATTTTTTTCGCATGTACTATAAGCCACACCAACGCCAAATCCAGTGCCGACAAATGCAGGCCAGATGCGTCTTTTAAAAAATACTAAGGAAGCCACTGATCCAATAAGAAGACCGCCACCTGTAAATAAAATTTGTTAGAATTATTAAAAATACAATATTTAGATTTACAAATAATATAAAAGTCGACATGGGGAAAAATTAAAAGATCTCACTAAGTGACTTGATCTGCCCTTTAGTGCAAATCGGTCTCAGCACTAACTAAAGGTACATCATCACAATTTGCAACATCGGGAAAAACGTAGATACGCTTCCTTCTGCCGGCTGTGGCGATCTTAGAGTATACAAGATGCTTGATCTTATAAATGGCTTTAACCCGTCTATGTTTTCATAATTCCTTCACATCACCTCTTATGTATGACTTTTGGCCATTCAATGCGTTGCACTTTCCTAAAAAATTCAATGAATGGTACGGTACACATTTCTTTCCGCGAGTGTTTTATTAGTTTTGATATTTGCAGCACATGTGAATTGTATTCTCAGTACTGATCAGTTTTAGTACATACAGATTTATTATTTCCTATTTTAATATATACGCTTTGATAAAATAGTCTTATAAAAATAATCAAATAATGGTCTGACAATACCTTTATCATGTGTATATACGTATGTTTAATGCATGTTATGTTATATAACAATAATACTTACATCCTTTTACAATTGTGTCGGATACACACTGGTCCAATTTCTTTCCCAATCGATCTTCGGACATAGTAATTTCGTTAGCCGGCATTTTTGTTAATTTTTACTGTATATTTGAGTAGTAAACGTACGTGTTTTGTATTATCTATGTATGTATGTACACGGCCTATATAACAATTAGAGATAGTATATTATCAATCGATAACACTCAGAGTTGTATAGGCATGGGTGCTATGTGCTGCGATGAATCGGTTATCTATTTATATTCTTGAAACAATAATGGTATGCCGGGAATAATTTTGAATTTGGCTTAATTTTTTTTAAACTAAATTTAAATCAACGGAACGACTCTTTTTCCACACTGATTAATTTTAGATGGCCGAACAGCTGATTGACAACTAAAAAGTATTAAAAAAAGGACGCAATTGCACAAAGTCCCGTCAGAAAGCCAGAAAAGGAATTTATAAAAGTATTAAACGAAAGTTTGCTCATTGATTATGTTTTTTATTAAATATTCGCAGCTTTCACATGGTGAGTCATATGAAACCAAAACGAAATATGCCTCACAGCAGATTTCGCGAAATCTATTTGTTTCATATTCCTGATCTACGAAATCTAAAACTAATCTAAACCAAATTTAAAACTGTTCCCGGAATACGTTTAACATTTTTAAGTAAATTAATTAATATTGTTTGAATTATTTTGTTTGATAATATATTTTTAAATTTTTCTTAATCCTAAGACCTTGCTTATGTGTTTCATTTTCGTTTAATTTTGTGTTATTTTAAAACACCGATAAGTCCAACACCGAATTCAACATTAAGGGTATTCCATAAACTGATCTTAATTTGATCCAATTTAAGAAGTCTAGTAATTAATTATGTACGTTGCTTTATGATTATTATTAAAGCACAGTACGCTCTAGCTGAAAATCATGTTTGAAAGGTATTAGCTACTTATAAAACAGGGATTGCAAACTGGCTCGAAATTATTTTGTAAGGCTATTTCTAAACCCATGTACGCTGTACCTAAAGCATAGTACGCTCTAGCCGAAAATATGTTTGCAAGGCCAAAACTCCATATAAAAAAAAGGGTTGCAAAAATGCTCGAAATTATTTTGTGTGTCCATTTCTAAACCCATGTACGCTGTATTTAAGCATAGTACGCTCTAGCCGAAAATATGTTTGCAAGGCCAAAACTCCATATAAAAAAGGGTTGCAAACATGCTCGAAATTATTTTGTAAGGCCATTTCTAAACCTATGCTGTACCTAAATATGGGCAGCTCAGAATATTTTCCGGAGTTTTACAGCACTGTTTGGTAAACAGATGGCATCTTTTTCTTCACCTTTCAAACATCGATTGAATCGTTGTTTCGACTAGTCGAAATCTTTTTGAACAGAAATTGCGACCAACAAGCAGAAAAATAAATGTCGAATTGAGATCTTTGAACACAAAGAGCGAATTATACTGATTGAAGAGGCGCAACAGAGGCCAATATTGTGGGTTTTGAAGGATGTAAAAAAAATGTTGATGGGATTTTTATAATTAATAAAAGGTCTTAATATGGAAAAAATCCAGTGACAAAATCATTTTCATGCCCCATAACTTCTGATACCCAATTTTGTGAATTAAATTCAACTTATAAATTATTCCTTAAAATTCTTTATTTTGCTCCAATCATTTAAATTTTGCCCCTCCCAATAACACTCTCTTATCTCACTAGGCAGGTAAGTTTCCAGAAGTCTTAGTATGGACTTTTGTTAGTTAAACATATGTATATCTTTCGATGGATTATAACTCGATCCGATCGAAGAGTCGAATCTAATTTTTATACCCGTTACTTAAAAAGTAAGTAAAAGGGGACTTTGAATTCGTTGCAATGTATGGAAAATGAAGAAGGAGGCATCTCCTACTCTATACATAAAATACATTTTTGATCAGCATCAACAGCCGGGTCGATAAAGCCATGTCCGTCTGCCCGTCCGTTCGTCCGTGTGAGGGCTTAAATCTAAGATACTATAGAGGCTCGGGCAACCAATTTTGGCACACAGACTTCTATAAGCCCCACGCAGCACAGTGGCCCAAATAGGCAATCTAGCGGGATATAAGTCGAATTTCAATTTTTGTATATTTGGGTTTTTTTTATTTCTTTTGATAGACAACTCTTGTCATAGCTTATAAAAGTTTTTGCATGAGCTTTCCGTTGCATTCCTAATCGGATGTGAGCTTCCAAAGTGAACATATGTTTAGCACGTGGCCTGCCAATATTTGACTGCATTCTTAAGCCTTTGTTGGTTGAGCCAAATTTCAAACCAATTGTCAATTTCTTGAATCAATATCTTTTTTTCTTAATCAGATAAGGTATGTACTAAATAAAAATTATATGCTTGTGACCCGTCTTTTCATGTGTAGCAAAAAAAATGTGGTGAAAGTATGCCTTTTTAAAATACATTTTTTTATAGCGTATGCTGTCAACTTTGGGCTAAAACTAGCGTTCTCCAATCGGATCCGATCTAATTTTAGCATACATGTAAAGTATGAGTCCTTGTGGTGTAAAAATTTCCAAAATGTTAACCAACTACGACCAACTCTTAAGTCTGTTGCCCTTTTTAGGTGGAATGTCAGTTTCGAAGCGCTTTATATATATATTTATATTAATTGGCTTAACGAAAAAGTGGCCAAAAATAAAATGTTAGCCATCAAAGAATTTGTATTTGGTATATTTTATAAAAATTACCTGGAAGAAAAAAACAAAAAGTTGAAAGCTTTCGTGGCCCATTTTACAGAAAAATGGAAGGCATGCAGATACAGTAGAAACTTTTTTGAAAAAAAGAAAACAAAAATGGCTTGACATGCCTTTTTTCAACAAAAAAAGGTTAGACCTCTGCCCCAAGACACAGGTCCGAAAAGTGTCCAGTATTGTTATTAATCAGTTGTATGGGAGGTATGAGAAATGTTTGACCTAGAATATTTAGAAATTTAGAGAGTACGTGAAGAGTGCATAGAAATCCTTAAGTTAAAATTTTCATTCAAATATTTCTTTATTTACTCGAGTTATTAATAAAATTCCGCTAGCAGAGCAGTTTGGCCCACTGTGCGCAGGTCAAGTTTCAAATCGCGAAAAGCCACCACGCGAACCGTTTTTAGAATATTTTTCGGTAATTAACGTTATCTATTAATTAATTAATTAGAAAGGGGGTATTGGCTGATTTAAGTTTTATGTAAGTTCCTAAAAGAATGCAACAAAAAATATTTATAATTTATTTTATAGCCTTTTCCGCTTGCTTATTCTTCCTGTATATATTGCTAGTCAAATTTCGCGTCCTTCGTAGAATACGTTAAATAACATAAGCCTGATATTCAGTAGACGACTGAAAAGGACGTTTAAACTAAAAGTGCTTTAAACAGGTATTAATTTTAAAAAAGCTGGACCATTCCAATAAAAGGTTAACATTAGCTTTTATTATAATAAGGGACTTAAGTCCTATTTCATGATAAACATTAAAAACGCTTCTTTTTTTGATTCACAGGAAGTGTCTCTAGGCCTGTTACCAGTAATCAATGGACACGATGCATAGCCGTCATAAGCTTCAGGCAGGGGCTTTCCCTTCATAACGGCGATCATACTATGAAACTCAACCGGCGACTGTGCAGCTATTAAAAAGAAATCAATTTTATACTCTTTATAATTTACATTAACAGGCTATTAATTTATTACAACTTATAATGTATAACATTAAAATATTGTACATTCTCCTTATATCAGAAGATAAGCATAGAAGTTATGTGTCAATATTACCCCTAAGTCTAGAATTTTAAGAATAAAAAATCTCAAAATGAAGCAGTGTTTATTTTTTTACTGAATTGACGTGTTAGAAAGAAATATTAGGACTAAATACAAGACAAACAAAATTTACAGAAGGTTGTTACCTATCGTTTAAAGGAACGCTCATGAATTCACTCAAAGAGTAATATTTCTTTTTGCTAATATAATTTTTTTTCTGTTCGCCGAGTATTTTAAAATATTTTTCCATTTATAATGAAAAGTCCTTTCAAATTTCAAATTTAAAGTTCCTCTTATTCTTAAAATCCTTTCCTTATAGGCAAGCATTAAGCAAATACTATTTTAAAGTTTTCTAAAAATTCTTTTCATTATGGTCTGAGAGTCTATGCTAATATTTGGATTTGTTATAATTTTATAAATATTTAACTGAAATTTAGTTTTTGGTAATTCCCAATTTCCTTAAAAGCTTAACCTTATTGGTCTAGTCTTAAAATATCTATGATTATATACATAAGTTTACCAGCTGGCACACCCTTTGAATTGGGAGTGCTGGATGAGTCTTCGTTTGAGAATACGCTCTTGTATTCCGTGTGCTGGAGCGTGGACTAATCGACAACCAAGCTCTGCTCATCGGGAGCACTCTTAGGTGGAGCTGTGATACCTGATATTCATCTTGTCACGTTCGTCTAAAAAAATAGAAGAATTAGAAGAAGAATCAGAAAAGCGAATACCGTTATCAGAAGATATGATATTCCTGTGCGATCTTCAGCATTACCTTGTTGATGTTGCGCAGGCAATTGAAGACACGATCCACATACTCCGGGGAGTAAACATATGCAATAAAAAAGATACCATAAAAAAATATAAAAAATTATTTAATATCTGAATTCTAGCTAACCGAATGCTGTCACTGGACAATATATTCAATTCGAATTTTATGTTTTTGATTTTTTGTGATTGCCTTTTGAGCCTAATAAATTTCACAAAACTTTTTTTATAGGAAAAAAATTATGTGTAAACTTTAATATCGTTTGTCACAAAATTGGAAAACAGAACATAAAAATATTTTAGACACTTCATTTTTACCTTTTTTGTTTTTTTAGATTTCTGAAATTTTTGAAATTGCCTTCGCATTTTTGTTTTTAATGGTTGTAAAAATATTCTTCAGTACCATGACAAAGAAAATAAAGAGACTAAGAGCACATTATTTAAAAATGCGTTGCACGAAGACCCTAAAAATTACATTCATTTGAATAAATTAATGCCCACATTCTTACAAAGCAAAAACAAGAAGTCCGGCAACAATGATTTCTTTTGCAATGCACAAGAAAATATATATTTGTTTAAAAACATTATCGGAAAAATAAAGGTTATTTATGTACACACAATATATTATCAAGCTCTGGCTGCTACAAAACTTCGTTGCTGCTGTCCTCTTTGTAGATAAACTGTTAACAAATAATATTCACGGTATACAAATATTTGCATACTTTAAGGCGCTTGAGTTGATTAAAAACCTTTTTTTTTCAAGAAGAAAGTTATATGGAATATTTGAAAATGGGCCGATAAAATGCAATTTTAAAGTTAGCAATTGTCCAAGCATAGTCACGTCAACCAACAAAGCCAGCGGCATTTAGTACGGCGACAGTTAATTCCGTCGGTGTACTTCCCGAAATTCCGTTTAAAGAAATTTTGCAAAAAATGCAGCTTTAATTTTATCCCATGTTCTCCTATGACGACTTCGAGTTTTCTATCCAGTTTAATTACTAAAAAATGGTCGGGCAAATGGTGGAGGGATAAGAGGTGCCAAGATATTAGTGACGCTGAAAAAACATAGCTTCTTAGATTTATCTTTACTTATCATGACACAATTTCACAATTGTTTAAATTAAATACAAAAATCCAATATTAGTTTTGAAAACGATGATGGGTAGTTTCATTAATTACGATTGATTTGAAATTCCTATTAGAAAGATAATTGTTTTTAATAGCTGGGAACATCTGACTTAAGCAGTACCATACCTTGAAATGCTCTCTCATAAGGCAGCAGAAATAACTCTGTGCCCTTCCCCTTTAAACCATTTTTGGAATTTTATTTGGAGCTTTTGCGACGGAAACATTTTTCCGTTGTTATACGATAGAACTGTTAAGTATTTATTAATAATACGTTTTGGAAAATGGACCAAATAAGATGTCAACATCAACAGTGCATACCGGGTATGTTAATAGTATATTGGGTAAACAAAGCAAGAACAAATTTTGTTTATGTTTGAGAGAAATCAGAGATTAAAGTTTAAGCTGTTTCACTTTTAGGAAAATGTTTGTTGCCATTCGCATTCGCACACGTGTGTTTCTCGATTTGCCATTGTTCTTGGTCTAAACGGTGGATCAAATTATTAAACAAATATTTTTTCACACATTACCATCCCTTAAAATACAATTTATTTCGAACGTCTGGTAGTGTCGTTAAGCACTAAATAAAATGATTGGGCTAGACAACAATGGATGCATAAAAATCAAAGTCGTTAGCAACGCGCCAGTCTAAATACATATACTCGTGCTTTCGTACTTTCGGACTTACCCTCAACTCAACTTTACGCACGTGGCCCAAGGCACGTGTACACAATTCAGGTTGAACCCACGATTAAATTAATCGCTGATTAGTAACAGAGGACCTTACCGCGAAATGCGACTAAATTAAATATATAAAGCTACCTTTCCAGGTGTCTGACAGCAACGAATTTTTGTAATAACTCAAAGCCAGTCCTAAAATATATTAAATTCTTCATATCGTCGACTCAAATAAAATATACGGGTTTTCATCTATCAACAAGTTCGATACCTTTCCTTACAAAGTATAACACAATCGCCCAGATATAGATTATAGGTTATTCGACTTAGATATTTTAGTCAGTGTTCTGAGGGAATTTTTCAAATATTTGTATTAATTAAATGAAAGAAAGTCCCTGTTCTAAATAATAATATTTAGTTTGGTTAAAGTTATTTGTTAAATATTAAGATGAGTAAATTTTTCGAGATTTTATTGTTATCAAAATAAATCAAAAAAGATTTTTTCAGAAATATCAGTTATTTTGCACAAATGGCATTTTTACACGTAGGGGTTGATTTTTAAAATTCAATAAACAATTCTTTAATTGAATATTGTTAAGAGACTTTAAAATCATTTCAATCGCTTTTTAAAAAAGTTGGAAAATTTACCCGGAAAATTTACAAAACCGGCTTAACAATTATTGCATAGCTGACTTTTAGACCTTTATATCAACCTTTGATTCAACTTTATTATATTCTTGTAAATTTATTTTGTTAAATCGACAATAAAAAATAGATATTAGGTCCTTAACAAAAAGCAATTTAAATTCAAATTATTAAAATATAAAGCTGAATATGTTTGTAAAAAGCAATAACGATTTCTGATTTTGGATTTGGTGGGGGCTGAATTGTCGGCAGACCGGCAGCTATGCGGGTCAGAGATTTAACGAAGGTAACTGGAAAGAGCGAAATAGAGCGAAAGAGAGAAATAAGGGCGAGACAGATTGGTTGCGCCTTGGTGCAAACTGGCTCTGAACCGAACCATACAGATCCACCGAAGCGAACCTTTTTCTAAATTTTTGTAGCTCCTAGCCTTGGTTGTAATAAATGTTAATTATATTTGGAACATAATATTGCCTTATTTAATCCGTGCTAATTTAAAAGAAAACAATAAAAAACAGTAACTTGCTTCCATAAATGACATATTGAATGTAAGCTGTCGATATGACGTAGGGGTGATAATGTTACCGATCGGCTTATGATGAAAACTTTATAATAACTCTTTGCATTCTATTGGAATTCCTGTTGATTTTTGACCAATTTTCTTTGGTAGCTTTGTACATATATGATATTGTTATTCGATTCTGCAGGCTTCGAGACCTATACTAAGTTTAATCAAGATCGTTTCAACACTGAGAGACTGACTTGAATATAAATTGACGTACAATGAAACAGTCGAATGGATCGCTATCATGACAAAATTATAATATCCTCTAAAAGGATAAGAAACGTGTTCAACGGTAAGTTACAAAATTGGAGTTTGCGGAGTAAGATTAGTTCCGAGTAGGGTAGCAAATGGAGATTGGGACTTAACTAAAATAGCCACAGCGAAGAGTAGTAATTGCTTCTGTTCAGTCTCAAACCGATTTTACTGATGATTTGCAGAAAACTGCAGACACATAAACAATTTATAGATACAGATCTTTTATGTGATGCTGATAAAATGATTAACAATAATGTTTAATTTAACAATTTTTATTTTTTTTTTGCCGATTTTCCGCTCTTGGCGAAAGAGCTTTGTGCTCGCTTACGGGAAATATAGGTGAGAACCATTTTATCGAAACCCTGACTACCGATACCCGGTGCTCAATTTATTTAAATTAATCTAGTAAAAATTTACTAACTAATACAAAAGGAATCCAAATTACTGCATAATTTTAGGCACTCGTGTTGATGAACACAACTTAAAGCAGTCATCAATTTCGTAGTATTCATTCGATCGAAATGAGATTAAGTGTGGAGGATAAATAAAGATTAAGGCTAATATTTGCTCCCATTTATATGGTAGAGATAGGTTATTTTCAGACCGATATGGCTAGATCATCTCGACTGTTGATGCTGATCAAGAATATATGTATATACTTGTTGAAGTTTGCAACCCTCTTTTCCAGCACTGTAAATCGTAACAAAGACAGTATACCCTTAAGCTAAACGAGTACTGAGTATACGAATTTAACTTTCCAGCTCTTACGGTCACGAAACACTTTGATTGCCAATCACTCAAACAGTCAGGCATTCAATCAATCAATCAGCACTAAACAGCTGAAGTCTTTAAAGCGAAATAAAGCATAATGTTTAAATTGAATACATCAGTTTTTTTAATACCAGGATAATCCTTAGCTTTTGAGGTGCTTGACGGTTGAGTTGTCTACTAACTATAGCCCAGTTTTTGAAGTTCGTCAGCCTGCAAGTATAAAGTCGGAATTGTTATTAATTTAATTAGTGTACTTTCTACTTTTTATCTCTCTAAATTTTAATTCCTTTAGAATGTATTTTATCTTTATACCTATTTGAAGTTATTCGACGGTGTCGAATTGTATATATTAAATTAGGTGTGGGCTACACACACACACACACACACGTATACATATGCGTGTGTCTGTGTATGTGTGGTATGTATGTGCATAGATATGTATTCATATTGTGTGCTCATGCATCATGTTTCTATTTCATACTCCCATTCTTATTTGCAATGTGGTAAATCGTAAAGAGGCGTAGCTTGCAATTGACCAATCATGGGTCTCAAACGGTACTCCACACCTATGCTCCTCCCCTCGACATGCTCGAATGACGCCCATCGCCATCCATCGTGAGGGGTATCTCCCATTGTATTTGTAAAATAAAGCATTTTGGGTCATGCAGCATTTCATTCAAAGACATTTACAGAATTCCTGCATAGTTCCATAGTTGTAAGTAGTTAAATTTAATTAGTCGAAACTGAAAATAACTAAGTATGTATGTAGATCTGACAAATTTGATTGAAATTTGAATCTTTTCGAGTAGCTTGTTTGTAATTAAACTTAATAATAACTATCCCCAATCGTTTTTTTTTTTTGTATACTATTAATATTCAGCACTATTACTTGTCTGTTTTGTTATGCGTTTTGCTTAAAAAACGTAAAATACCCCAGCAGATTGTTCCTCTACAATAAATGTATACACATTTCTGGTTTTTGCTCAACTGACTTGAATTTTGCTTTAGCTAATAATTAAATTTTCCATTATAACTGTAACGCGACTCATTCCGACAATCTTAAAAATATTTCCTAAATTTTTTGAACATTTTTTCTAGTCAAATTTTGCATTCTGTTTTATGATTTGTATAAATTTGTCGAAAAGTCGATTTACTTATATAAAAATGAAGTGAAATTGAAAATGAATACATTAAATGCTCTCAAATTTGTATTATCAAAACAATATGCTAATTCACTGTTGTTGCTTTGAAATTCGTGAAATAAGGTAAACCATGAGAAGTAAAGAAAACAAACACAGAGCCATTTGACAAAAGAAAGAAACATATACATTGTAATAGATACAACCTGAATCTGAATGCACGATTTCCACTTAAATAAAATATTTGGTACTACGTATCTGTGTATACATAAATAGTATCTGTAAATAGTATCTGATTGAATTGAAAAAAAGATCAACTGTACAAAAGTTAAAGCATAAGTATAGGGGCGAAGGAAGCCTCTCCGACCCTATAAAGTATATCCATTTCTTATCAGCATTAATAGCCGAGTTGAACATCTAGATCTCAGGGACTATAAAAAAAAGAGAGCTAAATTTGCAATAAACATTGCACAAATGCAGATGAAGTATGTTTAAAAGCAACTCGGGCGCCTAAAAGTATGCAACGGGTATCTTATAGTCAAGGTCTAATAGTAATTTTGTCTTTTTTCCGTTTATATTATATAAAATGTTTACGTAAATATTTAATATTTAGGTTATTATAATTTCGCATACGGAATAAGTCATGTCTGAAGTTTTGAAACATGGCGGTCCAACTTCTCCGATACTCGTACTTTTGATATAAAAGTGCTGTAAGTAGCACGAAACTTACTGCGATTATACAAGGCATATCAAAACAGTCTAGTTTTGAAGTACATAAGAAAACGATTTGCTTATTCAGCTGATTTAGATTTAGCAATATTTAATATGCTTTTTATAAAGAAAAGTTGTTTGTTTAAAAAACAAATTTAAAGCATTCAGTAGAACATCTATCCACAAATCATCTATGTGTAGAAAGTATATTAAGATCACAGCTGACAATGAGCGATAAAGCTACCTCAAAGACACTTAAAACAGCCTTGATCACGAACTGTTTAAACACTCGTGTTGTTTACACGATGAAATTGTTTGCCCAAAGATCTGCAAGGTGAATGAGGCAACCCTCAAGAGATGTTGTCATCGACTGTCGAAACGAGGCAATGTCGTTTGAGCAGATTATGAAGAACTCGTTCTCCTGATATTTGTGTGTCTTGCAGAAGATGATCAGCTTGTTCTTACCGGTATTTCCAAGAACCAAGCATAATATACTACTTTTACTTTTGTAAAATGTCTCGCTTGCATTTTCAAACATTAATCTGATTAAAATTAAATATTAAATGGGGCAACAATTTGGAACAGGGACTTAGATAATGACGTTTTTAACAGCTTAAAATGTTGAAAATAGGGATGTATTTGTGCCATCTACATCTGAAGGTAATAAGAGCACTGATAAACAAGTTGAATGCAAAAAAAATTGATAAAATGCATTAAGAAACATAATAAAAACATTAATAAAAACATAAATTTGCCAAATATATCTTGATTGTAAAATTGTGCAAAAATAAATTACTCCAGAAAGTTTTGTGCTAGTTTAAATTTTTTTGTTAGTCAGTATAGTAGAACAGAATTTTATTATTGACGAGCACTTTTCTGATTGATGTATTTTACACAAATATAAATTTTACATATCTCATCTTCCTCATTAAGAATATGTGTATATATTTAATGGGGTCTACCACGTCTCCAATTTTTTATGTCAGTCAAAATCAAACAAATCTTTTATATCACTAACAACTAGTATTGCAGTTTATTAATATTGCAGTTTTTAAATTCAATTCTTAAGATCTATTATGATCTTTGGTTAAATATAAACTGAAGATCCAATTGACACAGTAACTAAAGAAAAAGACCACCCAACGTTGTGTGCGTTTGTTGATTGGGATGTGGAGCAGTTGAAACCTGATTTAAATTTTGGCGAAAAAATCATCTTCAGTGATGAAGCACATTCTTTAATAAACGTTAACGAGAGGAATAAGGTAGCGAGAGAGAGAGAGAGAGAGAGAGAGAAAAAGAGAATGACAGAGTGAGAACGAGAGACAGACAGAGCACTTGGAGAATCTTATAGTTCGGTTTGGTCTTCTTCCTTTATTTACCTTCATCTCCCGAAAGTAGAATGGCCTGTCAGTGGTAAACGATGTCGGACGATGATAACAGCATTTTTTATTGATCTGAATTGGATAGGAACTAAATCTGTATTTGTTTCAGAGACAGTCTGGTCTTTAATATATCGTCCAATTCAACATATTTACGATATGATTATTAAAACATAAAACTTAAGTTAACATTTAATGAATTTTAAGGATTAGACACGCCTTCCCTTTGTGAGGTAAAAATGAAGAGATCAACTTTTATTAAAGTTTACTTGACTTCCGTTGTTAGCAGCTTAACTAGACAATTACTTAAGTCTTTCCCGTCAATGAATCGCATAGCGATTAAGGCTATTTTCCAGTAAAGAAAACCCAAACAATGTCCGCATGGATGACTACCTCAAAGTCACCACCATCAATGTTGCACATTCACTCTGACGACGGATGTGTTTCATTATAGGGAGGATAGAAGTTTAACTGCAACTTATAAGTTTTAAATAGATGTGATTAATCGAATATCCGTTCAAACTTCAGTAGATTGCTTAAACATATATTTTTGGTCAGCATTCGAATATATGGTATATAATTAAAAAATAAAATGTGCTGCTCAGTTTTAGAGCTTATGTTCATTGAGTATGTACGAGAGCTTCAACAATAAGATGCAGTCCTTTCAAATGGAGGAACTTTCAAGGAACTACTTAGCGCTGCATCCCGCTTGCTTCGGGGCAGGGGAATCAGGAATCAGCTCTGCCCCTGCTGAAATTTGTTAGATTGCAGCTTGCGAAATCAGAGTTCGAGTGCTGTACAGGATACCGGGTACAGGATATCTGCTGGTCGAGAAGTGAACTCCTGCGTAGTTTTATATGAAGTACTTATATCTATAAGTATTTTATTAAATACTTTTATTGCCATTATATCTAAAACTGTTCAAGCGTTTTATTCATCTTTTTAGGGGTGATTTGCGCTCTCGATTGCTCTTTCTACATATTTTAATTTGTCTGAAGATCGTTGCTAACATAATCATTCAACTGAAAACTTACGTCGTGCTGAGAGCATGAACTTCAATTCATCCATCCGAATGCATGGGAACGTTTTCATTTACAATTTACTCACAAAGTTTGCACAATCGAATATTATTATTCCCGAATTAAAATTGTAATGTGGTTATTACTGTAATAATATTGATCATATGCTGAAGAAAGCGCATGAGAATGATTCTCATAAGACTCTACTGGCAACATTGTATTTAATCACTGTAAACTGTACATATGTATATGGCACAGCTTACCAACTTGGATTGGCGACGATTTGTAGCTTTGATAAGCAACTTTAAGTCTGTAGGATAAAATCCATTTTTCACGAATTTTTGCTATTTGTGAGAAAATTTTCAAGTCTGTTAGTTGGGGCCAAAAAAAAAAAAATATAGCATCATTTAATTATATGTTTTTACTATTAAATTTCTATCAATTTCAAGACTAAGACATAAAATAATAAGTTTGTAGTTGTAGTGATATGTAGGATAATGAATAAAAAGACCAAGTCTATTAAATGACTTTATAAATAAACGACTATAAATTAGATAGAAGTGGATTTCACAAGCGATCAGCTTCAAAATCTTTTTCAGAATTGTTCCAAACAATAGTCAGTCTCCAAAGAGAGTTGCACTTACATATCCTAACTTATGTATCACTTAATGCAGACCAAGAATGTAGACACAGGTCACAGATGCTTCATTTTGGATCAAGTACCAGACAGGCAGAAATTTCTGAATAATTCAGAAAATTGTCTACTGTGTTTACATAATTTGCTTGATTCGATTTGGCGTTGGAACTAATCGAGCAGGGTGATTTTTCGATTAGATGGACAATTGTCAAAACAGTTGCATCTCCTTCCTAATTTTCATCCCTCTTTGTGTTGATTTTATTTACGTTTCCAAACTTGATATATCCTTGTGGAGGATACAATAATTGCCATGAAATGTGTAACGCATGAAAGGAGGCATGGTAGTTAGTCTCAGCTTTGAAGCTATCTCAATGAAACTTGGTTCAGGCTCGTCTTCTTAATGTTGAAGCCAAAAGAATCGGATCACTAACTACCAATAAAAATCGGTCGACAATCAACGTTTTGTATGAAGAATTCCAAAACTCATCAAGAAAGGCTACGAAAAGATTGCTTTGTACAAACTGTGACTTATATACAGACATGCCACAGAAATCACTAGTGAAAGCGATTTCAGAGAAAAGCAATTCCACTACGAAAATTTCTCCGTGCCACAGAACTTCGAGTAATTTATAGTTTTTAGCATGTTCACCAACCTTTTCGAACGAGGCTGCTAGGGTTGGCCCCTTCTCGTATTTAATTTCCCAAGGGTTTGTTTAGCAACTTTTTAAAGTTTATCATTGCAGAATATCAAATTTTCATTTTAATTCTTATTTAATTTTTATAATTCAATTTATTTATATAATAATTGATATTGTGTAGCTTAAATAAATTTAAAAGTTATTGGCGCGGCAAACAATAAAAGTTTCTCGACAACTCTAAATTAAAAAATTCGGACAAAAAATGTGACATTATTCTCATGGCATCGGACGCCAGTGAATTGAGCGATGATTTCATCTCACTCAAAATTGTTCAGGTGATTGGACTGTGGCACGGAGAAATGAAATTGACGTGAAAGTCAAGTGAAAGAGATTTCTGTGGCATGCCTGATAGAATTGTGTAATTTATTTCAGTATTAGAAAAACATAACATAAAAATTTGAATTTAATAAATGTAAACTAGGCTATCAAATCTTCGGCGTGCCGATGATAACCTTTCGTCTCTTTGAACATATTTCCAGTAAAGGGTGAGACTGGTCGAAAATTGCACCAAGATCCCAAAGAATGGTAGACAGACATTTGGACAGGGCTAAACAGACTTGAGTTTTGAATACGAGGTCTTCTTCTTGTTAAATGCAGTAATGGCCAAAAAAAAAGTAATCTTTTAATTGTTTCCATATTTATTTATTTTTTATTTTGGACAATGAAATAATTAAAAAACTAGTGGGAGAGGCTATAGTCGAGTTTCCGCCTATAGGATACCCGTTACTTATTTAAATAAATCTAAAATATTTTTTATTGCATGCATTTAGGCACTTACATTGCTTATAAACTTTAATCAGCTATTTCCACCTTTCCAACCTTGTTACTTTTTAGTAGGATGATAGGTAATAATAAAAGATAACGTTTATTAGTAAAATAAGTCTAATATCTTAAAAACTTTGTGGTGGCTTTTCGCGATTTACGGAGGCGGAAAAATTTGAAACAAACTTAACCTGCTCTAGCTCTTATAGTCTCTGAGATCTAGGCCCGCACTCGGACGGACGGATAGACAGACGGACAGACAAACAGACGGACATGGCTATATCGACTCGGCTGTTGATGCTGATCAAGAATATATATACTTTATAGGGTCGGGGATGCTTCCTTCTCCCAGTTACATACATTGCAACGAATACAATATCCCTTTTTACTTATTTTTTAAGTGATGGGTATAAAAATGTATTGTAGTTTGAAACAAATTGCTTTACGAGACAAAAATTGTTTGGCATTTTAAATGTTTTTTTTTTATAAAAACAAAAAAAGGGGGACTCGGTCCCCTGCTCGCGTCGCTCGCCTGCTACTGGATTACTTCGCTCGCTTAGATATGCGGCTACATTCGAGTAGGCTCGATTTGAACCAAATTTGGTCGGGATGAATAGGACAATAAATAATTCCTAATCTGCGGGCTTGGTTGAGATATCTCCAGTAATAACAAAAATATCCGTACTAAATATTAATTTGCGATCAACCATATGAAAAAGTGGATCGATTCAAATCTAAACATACATGATCTTCATCATATATCCAGGAATCTACATACCAAATTGAAGTCTCTATCTCTCTGATATTTGAATCTCTGAGTTCGACGCGTTCAAGCATACGGACAGACGGACAGACATACGGACAGGCTAAGTCATCTCAGCTGTTTATGATGATCAAGAATATATACACCAATCTCTGCCAAGCCAAGCCCTCGACTTTCTATTACAATTAAAAATTAACAATAACAATTACAATTTTTAACAATTTTCAATGGCCACAGGGTATGAAAATAAGTTGAAATTTTTTATTGAAAAAGCATTTGTACTCTATGGGGATGATGCTGGTTGTCAAGCGACCAGGATGCAAATATCGATTCTTGCGGATTTCAGTGGATTTCAGTTTATATCTAACTTCAATATATTCCCAGCTACTATATTTATTTTCCAATGTTTTCATTGCTTAAAATCAGATATTAATGAATGGGATAACCATTGTAAATTAAAAAAAGCTTTAATATCCCATTTGAGCTGTAATAATGGGATACAAAAGGGTATTGTACGATAGAGTAGTAGAATATACCCCATCCCCAGACTCGTAGTGCTCCAAATAACATTCATGCACATATGAATACACAATTGGTATCGGGTATAAAGCAGATTGATGAGTTTGTTTGTCTCTTTGTGTGGAAGACGACTCTTTATGTCAGTTCAAACATAAACAACAAATTTATGTTTACGAATGGATGTGCAAAGGTTCTTATGGTAACGCCATAAATATGAATTAAAACAGCAATCATCTTTAAGGCTCTATTTTGAATCCTCTAAATTGCTTGGAGTTGACTTTCAATTGTACTATATTTAAATTATTTGACGGGTTGACGGGCGGAGCTGCGAGTGCTAAGTATGTATGTTTGTTTCAGAGAGGATACGCCTCTGTTTTTCGATTTTCAATGAAATGATATAAATACTGTCCACCCAGACCCGTCAGAAACTTCTTAACGATTTCAAGTTGGCACTCATGAGGAGTACGCGGACGCATTGTTGCGTTGTGTGAAAATACAGGCTTAGCAAGCATTTCTATTGTTCAGCGTGACAGTGAGGGGAAATTTAACAATTTAAGAATGCATTTAACATTCCTAAACTAATTCCAAATATGCGACCTCAAGCCGCACGAGGGATGAAACACACGCACTTCCCATTGGCTGATGCAACTGAAAACTGCGACGCTGCAAAGCTGTGTGCTACAACTACATTTCTCCCTTTCCGACCCACACGTCTGACCCATGCGCACTGCAGTGCGAGCGAAACAGGTATACTGAAATGTCGACAGGCATGGCAGACGCTGCTGTGCAAAGTACGTTAGCTCTGAGCCGAATTCCAGCCCACAGTTATTGTGTCTGCTCTGTCATTGGTTGGCAGCTGTGAAAATGAATAGGCAATATTTTGATGTTTGTTTTGTTCAACGAAGTGTGTAGCCAGTACCAACAGTACAGAGTTATCGTTAATAGGAAAAACTTATTCGAGGGCTATCCAGAAGCCATCTGAGGAGTACTCGTCAGTACTGTTCAGACCTCTTATTTCATTTGACGGAATCGTGTCGAGTGGATATTCATAATAAATTCACTGACGTGGGCTTATATGTCTTTAAATTTACATACATATATTGTGCGGCAGAAAACAAAAAATTGGTGTTACATATTCTAAGTGCTTTATCAAAATAAGTTAATGGCTTCTACAAATCGCTAAGACCTAAACCAATGTCGCCGTTTAAATTACTTACCGATTATTCGATCACAATTCATTGATACATTACAACAACAACAGTGAAATCAAAATCTAAAATTACATAATCATTGCCACTTCTCGCCAGGAGATGGTCAATATTTGAAAGTGCACTACAAATATGATTCAAGTAAGCTTTCAACTGAATAGCACAAAACAATTGGAGAATACGAAACAAAATTAAATTTGATACTATTTAAAATAAACAATTACAATATGCAAATATTTGAGCAGATAATCAAATTGTGAATTGGAATGCGAAATTTGTGTAAGCTGAAATTTAACATCTACATTTTATATAATTTACATAATAAATTGACATTTATTACCTAAAAATTGAATTATTCTGAATGATAATTGCTAACTGTGATTCATTTGAATGTTGGTTTACAAATTATAACTCATTTGCAGTATAAAAATAATTTTATTGACTAGCATATACCGTCTAATCAGGTTTGAGAAACATATTCACATTCCAGCATAATTATAATTTATTTATGTACGAAAATGCGGCTGCAGAAAATGTGAAATAAAAAGATTTTTTGTGTTAGAGTTTCCCTTACCTCGTCCAAATTTTTGCGATATTTTTTTAAACGCGAAAAGCTATGTATATTATATATACCAAATTACAATTTTTTTTTTATATAGGAAATAAAGTATATTTAAAAAAAAAAAATGTTCTCTGCACTGTAATTTTAAGTTATGACCCTATAGTGTAATATATACATTATGTACACAAATCTTTTTTATATAAAACATATTCACATCCACACAAATGTAAAATAACAAGATTTTTTGTGTTGTAGTTGCTCCTAAAGTAAACTAAAATTTTGAGACCTTTTTTTAAGTGCAAATAACTATTTATATTCTTAATATCAAAGTACACATTTTTTTCTATTTAGAAAATAAAGTATATTTAACATAAAACTTAAATGTAGTTAGGAAAAACTTTACTCTGTACTGTAATTTTAAGTTAAGACCTAATAGTGTAATTTATACATTATGTACACAAATCTTTTTTATGTTTTCCCACTTTGAAAATCTTTTTGTTTATTGCTTTGCAATTTTATTCTAAATTTTAACAAATGTGTATTGTTTTTCTGTGATTAAACAATTGTTACGCACCTGAGATTGGCTGCAACTTTAATGTTGTTCAACAAACATTTAATAACATCCATTAAATAAAGTTAGAAGTCCAATATTTTTTATTTGTTTTAAAAGAGCAATAAAAATGATTGCAAATCCATTGGCGGTATGCACGATTGAAATATCCATTGGAAACCATTTGCACAACTTCCTGCAACTCAAGTAGATTCGTCTGGAAATATAGGGGTTTATTTTTCTGTGGTTAGCGTCGGCGTTTCTTGATGCTAAAAATCAGTGATTAGTCATCTTACCAGTTGCAGAGGGACGTGCTCGCACATAGCGCGCACACACGCGTCTGTAGATACATATCCAGATGGAGAGCCACACACAACCAGAGGGTTGGCTGCCATCAATGAACGCTTCTAGTGCTTTTGTCTGGGTTTGGGTTCGGGTTTGGGTTTGAGTTTGAGTTTGGTTTCAGGTCTGGGGTTTGGGGTGAACCGCAACTACCCGTAATGCCGTCAAGTGGCTGCCGTTGGGCTTTCGCCATCAGCTGGAGCTTTAACTGAACTGAGTTGAAGATGCAATGCATCAATTTGTGGTGAGGGACTGTGCTGCATCTTCAGCGTTGCATAAAGGCGTTAGTTACCTCATTCATCCTTTCTTCAATGTTGCCGAGTGTCATGAATTTATATCTCTTGTTACACTGCTGGTAAGAGTTGCAATACGTTGTAATCCAAGAGTTATTGTCTGCTCCGACGCACAGAACACTTTCGCATTTGCTACAGTCCGAATCAATGTCTCTATTGTCGGGACTTGCATTCTTTGAAAATATTAGCTTTAGACTGAGTTTTAGATTTTGATGTTGCCGATTTGGATGTTGGCGATTTGGATATTGTCCACATCGTTCCGTTGGAGTTTTAGAACCTGTACTAAAATAGTATAAAGGGTCTATTAAGTTTCTCAATTCTTCTATAAAGTGTTTATTTTGCTGATTTGATTTAATATATATCAGCAAACTCAAAATAGCCAGGTCCTAATTTGATATTAAGTTAAACTTTCCTAACTCGAATCACCATTATCCAAAGAAAAAGTTCGAATTATGAAGACTTTGACTTATGAAATTCTTTATTTTTTAAGTGGCTATTGCCACTTGATTTAGTAGTTCGAGTTACAGAAAATTCAAATTATAGAAGCTCGTGTTATGGAAGTTCGACTGCATAGGTTTCTGCAAATCTTAAGCAAATCAAAATTGTGCTTGAATTTTGTGACTCTCCGAAAAACGAAAAAATTGTAATCACAAAAGCATATTTAAACTATGCCCCTGAATATTTAGTACACTTGTTATTTAAAGTATTTCTGATGTGCACTAAAAACTTCATTAGGATTGGATAATTAATTTTTGAAGTTAAATCAAAGAAAGAAAAAAAGAATTGGAAATACTGGATATGTGTTTGTGTTTTTTACAGATCAAGTGCAGACAGATTTTCTCTAGTAATACCAATTATATTAGTAGAGATAGCGTTAAAGTTTCGCTTGGCTGAAAGTCTCGCCGTTTGGGCTTATCGGTTGTCTTGGCCACTTGCCCACGGCCACTTCACGTCCACCATAGTTGTTTCGGTCGAACGCTCTCCAATTCTTCCCCGACGTTGTTTGTGTGATTCAGATAGGAATCTTGTCCAGCAGGTTTCTGGTCAAAGTGTTTGCGGCCTCCCATTGGCTGAGAAGGGGGTTGAGGTCGTCAACGAACTTTAGGCTTAACTTTTTGAATCCTTTACCGTCTTGCAGTTGCAGAGAAAAAAGAAGAATCTATAGCCTAACAACCCGAATTGATAACGAATCGTCCTCCATTCTGATTTTGCCTATTGGTGAATCATCCCTAGCGTTTCGGAACCCGACGGACAACAACACACCGTTCCTTATCTAAATAGTATCCCTCAGTTGTGAATTGACTACGTTTTTGAACAACCCTCGCAGCTCTTGTTAAAACGATACAAACGAAAGTGGAAAGCAATTATATACATAAATATACCGAATGTTTACACAGTTCTTAACAACAATGGAATTTCTGTGTTAAAATCGGATCAATCGATCTGGGCGCAAAACAGAGATACTATCGACTAAACCATGCATATGATTTTATATTCTCTTTTTAAAAGATACGTTCTCTAGGGAAACGCAGGGAGAGATTGGAAAAACTTGGAAATACTCATTTATGTCAACAAAAAATATTTATAAAATTATAATAATATAAAAAATTGTACAAAATATCATTAGGTAGTTAAAAAATTCTTGGGGTATTCAGAAACTTTTTGATGACTCAGCAAGGATTCGGGAAAACCCCCAAAATTAGTTATTGAAATATGCACTTATGGGTTAAATAAAATCTTATACGGCTTATAAAACTAATGACGCAATCAAGATTTACCTATTTAATAATGTGTTAGCAATTCAAATATTTTGTAAATATTTTGTTTTTTAATCACAATTTAAAATATTGTTCAATAAACCGGTATTCGCCTTTGAAGTTGCAATTGGTGACCTAAAGAACACTTGAAAAGTCATAAAGTTAGTTAGTTTTTGGTGTCAAACGATTAATAAATATTTATGTTGTTTATATTTCTAGATTGGTTAAATTGAAAGTGAAGGTTTGGGTTAAAATTTCTTCGTATGTCAGCGTCAAACTTAATTGATCCAACTTTTAACGAACGGCGATGCTTTCGGGCGCTACCTGACGACGAGGCCAACAATTTGGGTAATGAAGAAGATCTGGTTATGAGTTTATCTCAAAAGGATATACTTATACCATCGGCAGCCCCCCAGCAGCACCAGTTGGAACCACTCGCCAAGCATAATCCCCACGAGGCATCGGCACAACACACGGTTTCTGCCGCAGCCGCTGCAGCGGTTGCACATCATCATCACAGTCTCTCCAGTATTCAGCATCTCCAGAATCTGCACAGCCAGCACCAGAGTACTCTGTTCAACAACAGCCATTCAACTCCGTTTAGTGTCACCGATATCCTAAGTCCAATCGAGGAATCGTATCGCAAACTGGAAATAAACGGTAACCCTCCATCTCCGTTTCGGTAAGTTTCTCAATCTGTTTTCGAATTCAATTCATTGAAATTAAAATTTCTTTAAACTCTAAAATTGTCAATGAATTAGATACAATTTCCATATAAAGTACTTATATTTTTTTTCTATTTTAGACCCGTTTTTTCAATGTCTAAATAAGGTGTTTAATAACTATTGAAAATATTTTTGACGTACATTGAAAAAACGGCCCTTAGTCATTAAAAAATCTATTAAAAAAAAGTTTCTTTAATCTCTAAAATGTTCCATGAATTATATACATTTTTATTATGAACTATTTATTATGCTTTCTTGAATAAAATTTTAAAATAAAATATCTCTAATCTACAAACTAGTACAAAAAGTAAAAAAGTTTTCTATGTGAAATATTAAATTACTTGATTTGGAAGTAATATCTGTAGTTAATCTTTTTAAATGGGGTTCATTTGGGACTAGTGCTCATAAAAGAATCGTAAGTAAGCGCTAAGACGAGTTTTCGGGGATTTCAACTCTAAGAATGCGAATTTCCGAAAAAAAAAATAATAGGAATATCAATTTTTTTTTAAACAAATATAAATTTATTTGCCATCGCTTACAGTTACAGCTTACAAATCTCAAATAAAATGTTTATTTTAGCGATTTACGTCCACAAAGTGGGGGAGAGATGGAGTGGGAAAAATCAACAGATTTTCCGCGAATTTTTTGTTATGCTTTTTTATAAAGTTTGGAAAAGTTTGTGTAAGGGGGTGTGCAGGGGATGGAGAGAAAATATCCAACTGAAAAAAAAACTTAGTAGACATTGCATGTTTATAGGACTATACATTTCAAATTTAATAAATCTAGCTAACTCGTTCAAAGTGAGTTTAAGACTAAACATGCTCGCTTTGTTCGAATGCTTACAAATTAAATTTCAGCTTTCAATGGCATTTTATTTCTTTTCAAATTACATTCTGTTGCAATATTGTTTGTCCTTGAAAAGCTCTACAGCGTTAAGTATACTCATTATTATTATAATGAGGGAATTGTATACTGCGACCTGTTAGATCTGTCGAGCCCCCAAGCGGAGCCTGATGCTTAGCTGCTTCTCCACCCTCTCCATCTCTGCTGGTTGGACATGTTATCCCAGAATTATACTGCGAGGATTTATCCACGAATTCGCAGAATGGGTATCCGACTGTATCTGACCAAGCGATTAGTTAGTATTCTGAGCTGTTGCGATTGTGCGACTACTAAAAACAATCTCTAATTAGAAATTCTAAATTCTTAACTTAAAATACTGCAAGTATGAATTTACTTGATACTTTAATTGTAAGAAATGTTTGCATGTGAAATGCATTCTATTGTCATGGGTTTTAGTACACATTTCATGTTAAAGTATTGTTGTGAACTTTATTATCTCTTAGATTCAACATTTCTGTGTTTTTCTGTCTCGTCTTCCCTCATTTGAGGCCGCCCACTTGCCACTTGAACAACAGAGATTGCGGCAAGAACTCTGCCATCATCTTGGGGCGCGACTGTCCCTACGAGCACGCTTTTATATTTTTGAAATAATTGTCGGCTTTGTACGCTTAGCAGAAACTCGTACCCGGCTAAAATGGAACAGCCTGTCGCCAATTGGCTGAGTCCGCCATTAGCGACTGTGTTGTTCCCCCCGTCGCGTCGGGCTGACTCTAGGTTTGGTCCGAGTAACACCTTCGTCTGGCTGGGAGTGAGATGTGGGCCGTGGAAAGGTGGATGATGGATGATGGATGCACTGTGGTGCGCGTAAAGGCGACAACAATCCCTTTGACGATATGCCGGCGCTGTGAATTCACTTACTGCATTCATGGTCGCAAAATCCGTCGGAATTTCACATTTAACTAGCTGACCACCCTAAGGTGTCAGTCTTCCCATCCGCAACCTCATGACCCGGCTGAAGCCGTCTCTTTGAGTCAACCATACCTGTTAAATAATTAGCCAAATTAGAATTACTAATCCCAATTAGATTATTTGTTAGAAATAATCGTAACTGATTATATTCAATTCACTGTTGAAAAATATGTAATTGATAATCCTAATCCGATTACTTTGTTGTAATTAGAAAAAACTTTCTCAGTTTATAACAAATCCAACATCTATATAATCTCAAAATACCCCAAAACGATTATTTCTTGATTTATTTAGCTTATAGTTAATTTCCGATTATGTTTGAATAATCGTAATAATTCTAGATGTGTTCGTCTTTGTATTTTTGTCTAATCGTAATCATTAGATTCATCACAAATTTTTCAACTAGTGAATTATATAATCATTACGATTATTTCTAACAAATAATCTAATTGATTAGTAATTCTAATCATTATTTAACAGGTATGGAGTCAACTTACAGGTTCTACAAGTCGATTATTTAGCAATTTAATTATTTGTCACTTGTTTAACGAAAAACAATCCAATGTTACCGACGGAAAGCGTTAACTACTTATTTTTCAAATGGTTAATCTTATGTATTCAAATAAAATATAAATTAAATTCAAGTTGATTTTGGTTGGCTTGAGGTCTGGAGATTTATTTGTCATCTTATTAAATTTGCCGATATATTTCGACTGCCGTCGACTGTCGTCTTCAGGGCGAAATTTAGGGTTTTAACAAGTCCGCGTTCGTCGGCTTGGAGTTTGTAACTGGTTACAGTTATAAAAATAAATCTCCAGACCTCAAGCCAACCAAAATCAACTTGTATAAAATAAAAAGGTCACCAAAACAAACATCTATAAATGATAAATTAAATTAAAATGAATGGAAAAAATAGTTTGGTTTGGTGCAATTTTGCACAGTTAATTAAATCTTAGGTATTAAAATTAAATATGTGAAGGAAAATAAAATATAAATACAATGATAAAATATATAAGTTGTTGCTATTTTCAAAATAAAATATATTAACTTGAAATACATATAAAATTTTTTAAAAAATTTTTTAATAATTTTACTATTTTTTCAGATCAAATTCTAGTGGTAGTAGTATTAATTCTCCTGGAACAATAAGTACTTCAACAATGGCGAACCCTTACGCAATGGGATCATTATATCACAGTCCAGGTGTACAAAGCTATTGTGGACCTACTGATAACTTATCATTGGCGGGACACTACACAGACATGAGAGGTTCGGCCTCATGGTATGGATCAACTGCAAATGATCCCAGATTTGCAAGTAAGTAACACAAATCAGAAAAAATACAAATAGCTTTAGTTTGCTGAAGATGTACAGAAGTCTATAGAAGTCTTGCCACTTACTAAAATTCGAAGTTAAACTTGTGTAGTAATAAAAATTTCATTAATTCAAATCGCTTAGTTTCTGAGGTCTGTAAATACAGTGTTTTCAAAACCAGTAAGATTCTTTACTCGACTCGAAGATGAACTAAATCTAAGTCATTTATACCTGAAATGCCGAATATTACTGAAAGATACACACACTACATCAATACTACCGGGCTACTGTCTTCCCCAACTATAGATGTTCAAATTTGATAATAGATGTTTGTCTGCATTTGTGATGACATTCAAAACAAGTGAGAATGATTTTGACGAGAGTGAACAACTGGCAGATATCCTGTTTTAACCTCAGATTGCTTCTTGAATACATTCTGTGTTTAAATAATGATCATAGTAAATCTCTTAGCTTTGTTAATTCAAAACTGTATATATTGATCTTTACTCTTATTTACTTATAGCGATATCACATTAAAATCGAATATAATGTTAAAGCTGACAAGAGACGTCAAGTCTTCAGATCTAGAACTTCTATATTTAATCATTAATTACAATCTCATTTTATAAGATTTTGTCTACAGATTTGTTATACTGAAATTCAAGCAAGTCATCTCCATCTTGTCTTGGTCTACTTTAGACCCGGGTCCAAAATATTTCTTTGGCAAAGCAATATACTAACTCATTTGAATTTGTACTCTCTATAAATATGTAGAATTATTTATTTGACCTTTATCACACTCAGATTGATATTAACATTTACGTTATCATATTTTTAAAGGGTACTAGGTAGAAATTTGTATGGTAAAGACATGTATGGTACAGAAACGTCATAAATGTGAATAATGTAAAAATTAATAATCATCTTTTCATTTCTAAAATAAACAATGACAACAAAATAATGTGAAATCAATTATTCTCACGCATACCTTTTTTATTTTTAAGAAAAATTCAGCATTAAACAGGGTATAAAAAAAAAGAGTGTACATTGATTGCGTGACTCAGCAATAATTGTCATTTATGAATATCTTTACTTAAAAGTAAAGCAAACAGTTTCAAGTACTTAGCATGAACTGTAGTTTTTCTGTTTGTGTCTGTTGTGTCTCGTCGATGAAGTTACGACTCTGCATCAATATGTATGTATGTGACGACAACAATTTCCCAAATATACATGCATTTACATATTTACGTGTGTATATATTGTGTGTATGATCGTGTTCCTCGCGCGAGTTACAAACTAGAAGATGTCATGCAAAGCACTCAAATATTATTCATATGCTCCTTTGCAGAGAAACTAAGTTCATCAGCTGTTCTTTTTTTGTTTAAAAATTTAAAGAAATGTCGACTAGCTGATACACTTCGCACAACACACAAGTCTACTAAACGGAAATATGTACTTTCTAGCAGGGACCGTAATCATTATAAGTTATATAATAAAAATTACATAGTAATGATTATATTTTAATTTTTAACAATTTTGTTTAGTGATAATAATTATTTTTGAGTAATTTTATAAAACTTAGACCGTAATCATTATTTTTGATAAAAATAAATAAAACTCAAAAATAATGATTATTAATGATTTTTACTTTTTTCTTCAGTGATAAGATTTATTTTTAAGTAGACCGTAATCATTATTTTTGAACAAAAAAATTAAACACAAAAATAATGATTATTTATGATTTTTATTTTTTTCGCTTAAAATAAAACTCAACAGTAATTTACGACCTCTGGGCTAAATATTTTGCCATATATATTTTATATATTTTAATATTTTAAGGTCTAAGTTTTATAAAATTACTCAAAAATAATTATTATCAGTGAAGAAAAACGTAAAAATCATAAATTTAAAAATCATGACGGAAATGCAGAGATTGAGAAAAAATAAAGATTTTGGTGTAAACCATTTTTTGCTAGGTCCATTAGAAGTGTGTGATTTTTTTAGTTAAGAAAAATAAAAATAATCATTATTAACGGTCCCTGCTTTCTAGGGTCTTAATGCATACCTAAATTTTACTCATAATTATTTAAGAATACCGAAAGGGTCAGTTGAAAAATATGTGGACACTGCTATATTATAGATTCCATTTCCACTGCAGGAAATAAACTTCGACGTTCAAATATATTTGTATATATATTTATATTTAATACAGCAAACTTTTGCTTTCAGTATCTCGTCTGATGAGTACCTCAGCGAGCGGATCGATGGGTCACATGGGGAACATGAGTGGCTTGGCCGCGTGCAGCGTAAGTGACGCGAAGCCTCTGCAATTCCCGTTGGCGCAGAGACGAAAGCGAAGAGTTCTCTTTACACAAGCTCAGGTTAGTGGAACATTTCTTAAGCCAAGTGCCTTTTTAATGAATTACTTTTGAATATAATAAAGAAGCAATTATAAACTTTGTCCTTTTATAAATCTACTTGTATGTATTTGAATAAAATATTAATATTAAGGTATTCATTTCAAAATAAGATTACTTTGACAAAGTTTTTAGTGTGGAAAAGTATTGAAGTAATTTAATTACACTCACAAATATATTTTGACCCGCCTAATAATATACATACATTTAAGCAACGGAACTTATTTCAGTCGAGAGTGCTCAGCTTCGAGATACCCTGTTGTTTCTACAAACGTTCAAATTAATACACATAACTGCGTACACAAATAAAATTTGCAGAGCTTATTTTCTAAATTTAGTTCCTTTAGTTGCTATTTAAAGCTGATCAAAAATACAGTCGAACTTCCCTAACTCGAACTTCCCTTACTCGAAGTTTCTCTAACTCGAACAAAATCGAGTGGCAATAGCGTTTACTAGGCAAATTCCATACAATTCTACTTCCCTAACTCGAACTTCCCTAACTCGAATTTCTCCCTAACTCGAACAAAAATATTGGCCCGTACTTCTGTAAGTCGAATTTTTCGGGAAAATCTCCAATAAAGTTTGAATTTTTTTTCAGTTTCTGCTTTATGCTTTTGTTAACGGATCGTTTGGATATGTAATATTGATGTACATTAACATATGGTGATGTAATATGATAAAATATTGCATCAAAAATTTTTTAGGCTTGTGAAATTGCTATAGGAAAGATGCTCGAAATGTACTTCTTTGTCAGCGCACCAGCTCAATAATATTTACCATGGCACCAGCACGTGTATTCAAATTTTTATCTCTTTAAGAAATTTTTAAACTTATATCTTAAGAAATTGAAAAGTGGTCCAGTTTAAATGAAAAATTAATTATGTCATTTGATTCGGGAACATCTTCTGGATACAGCAAAAGAACGATAAAACCTATTTTTGAGAATATCGACAGGACTTGAACAAACTGAAATTTTTGTTGTTGAAAATAACAAAATAAGTTTGCAATTTGAAATGTATTTATGAATAAATGAAATTGTAGTTTCATTTAAAAAACTAAAAAAAAAATAATTCCCTAACTCGAAGTCTCCCTAACTCGAACTTTTTTCGTGGATAATGGTGATTCGAGTTAGGGAAGTTCGACTGTATATGTACTTTGTATAATCAAATATAAAAAAATATATTAAAAACGCCCTTCCTATTTTAAGTGTTTAATAATCAAGCAATTTATAATCAAAACATACATATGTATTTGGCAGTTACAGTTCGCGAATTCTGTACACTCGTAAAATACGTTGGGCATTTTCATCTTGACGGTTTCGTCGACCGTCAAAGTTGTCGCGTTTGGGGTTCAGAACCACAAATGATTGTTGAGAAATCAAAATCATCCACTGAATGTGATTGTTTGGTGCGGAGTTTGGCAGGGAAGGGGACTTCATCGAACTATTCTTCTTCGAGAACTGGCGACTGGCCTCTCGGTAATTCAATTACTGCACGAGTCATTTCCTGGTCGTGTTTTCACGTTTGCCAATCTAAATTGGCCCCCCGGGGAAGTACAATTTAATGCCGCCGGATTTTGCAAGTCAAAAGATTTACGCTAACAAACCGACGGCCACTTGAACCTCTTGGGTTGAAGATTCCCGTGCAGAGGATATTATAATTTAGGAGGACATGGGAGGTATCTCAACATAGGTCTATCTGTTTCAATATGAAAACATTTAGTGATTCAAGCTCTAAACTTACAGTCTTTATATTACCTGTCCAGGGTAGCTGGTAGTCGATTCCCTTCGCTTTAATTACTTAAAATATGATGCGACGTTGTTTCACACCTTTCACCAGAAACTATGATACGCACTTTTCTTTGTGATACTGAAGCTTGGATCAAACTTTCTGGGTTAAAAAAAACCTCAAATGAACCTACCTGCTGAAAGATTCGTGCATAAATATTATTTGTATAGTTCCTCAGTATCTCAAATGTGCGATGACAATGCCATCAGCATTAGAAGCGATCTGAGTAAGGTGTTCCTTTGTGTGTAACAAACTCAACAATTACACAAATTGTAGCCCCTGTCCAAATATGATCATACTGAGTAACTGACAAGATTTGGATTCGTATTTCGTATTTATAAGCACTTGCGTTTAAACATCATCAAGAAAAGTCGCGTGCTACACTCAAAGTACTCCTAAATAATGTATAATTTGGAACCTATAGGATATCAGTATCTTGTTTAAATATTTACACAAAAAATAATTTGTAATTGCTCGACCATTTAGTAAATAACTCACCCCGGATTTTTAATAAATTCATTTAATTCCTCCGACGCCAGCGACTTAATATACATACATCTGAATGAAATGTAATAAAAAGAACGATCTGTGCTTGAGTTATGGATGTAATACCACAGACTAGTTCGATACAACGCACTGTGGCTCGTTTCCCAAAAACTCGTGGCAAAAATCTGTTTTCGAGTTGTTACGTTCGAAAGAAATGTTTATATTATTGTATTAAGAAATGGTTGAAGTATTTTATGACGAAGGTCTTATGCTTTTGAAAAACTTTGTTGTAAGCTGCGGAGCTCGTCAAAGTTCAAGAATTTTTCCAAAAAATGCCAAGTGAGAAATTTTACGCTTTAAAAGAGGAAGTTTGGCGCAGTCCCTTTTGAATTGAGCTTAGTCTTTGTACTAAGCTTTTTTATTTATATTAGCTAACTTATCTTTAAAACTAAATGCATATAAAAGAAAGAAAAAAAGTAAAGGAGAAATTCTTTTTTTTTTTCCTTCGCATCTATTTTTTTGGGTTCTTTTTGAATTTTCGGTTGACTTTAGAAAAAATAGCCGGGAGTGCACGGGAGTTTTACTATTGAATATGATTCTGTACATATTTTAGAAAATATTTAAGAAAAAACCATTGAGAAAATTGGCATCCCTGAAATTTATGTTGGTTTTAGTAAAGCAGTGACAGTGTTGTCATATCAGCTATCTGCAGCGAGCAGTGGGATTTCTAACTCTTTTTTTAAGAAGAATTCGATTTTTTCCGATTTACATTTCTTAAGAAATATACATATGTATGAGTACAGTTTTAAAGCTGGACGTAAATTTGCAATTAAATAAATATGTTAAGAAAACGATTTAAATTTCGTGTGCACAGACTCGACAGATTCAGCTACTATAAATGCAATATTTTTGAATACTTAATGATTTGCATGTTTAACAAAACCAAACGCAAAGAAACAAACCTATTTATATCGGCAACAAAAGCAGAAAAAGAGGTGGCAATTTCATTATTTGTTGCTTTAAGCCGTTTTTGTGCAACCAAGTTTAGTGACACCTTTGGAAATTATATTAAAATAAAATGTTTAAGCACAAAAAACATATTTTATATTTTTATTATTATGAAACATTTTAAAAGGATATTGGATGTTTAAAATGATTAAGATCAAAATTGTTAAAGCTTTACGAAAATGTTCGCTTTTTATCAGAGTTTCTTGATTAAAAATTTAGCTTTTCATACCCGATATTTAAAAATATTCGTTGAAATGTAAGTAACAGTGAGAAGGAAGCACCTCCGACACTATAAAGTATATATATTTTGATCAGCATCAACAGCCGAGTCGAATTAGCCATTCTCGCATGTCCGTCCATTCGTCTGTCTATCTGTGTGAGCGACTAGATCTCAGAGACTATAAAAGCTAGAGCAACCAAATTTGGCACACAGACTTCTACTTGTTTAAAATTTTTGCCACACCCCTTTGCGCTTCCGCAAATTGCGAAATGCCACCGCACGCACAGCCTTAAAGATATTACGTTTATTTTAGAAATTAATGTTAGCTTCAATTATTAGCTATATTCCTACTAAATCGCAATCAGACAAACAGAAAGGCGGTAATGGCTGAAATAAGTTTTAAAGCAGAGTAAGTGCCTTGAAGAAGGCAATAAAAAATTGTAATAATAAATAACGGGTATCCTTAAATCGGAAACTCGACAATAGCCTTTCTTGCTTGTTTTAGTCTTCAAAAGTTGGCAACACTTACGCGTAGTTTCCATAGAATCAGTCAGGCAAATGACCGACGGACAGAAAAATATGAAGTTCTTTAAAGTGTTACACTGTCTTTCGTTCCTCAGTCTGCATACTGCATATCTATACTGCATATCTATACTGCCTGTAAATTGCTGATGAACCACAGTGCGTATTGTAAAATCTTTAAACTACAAATTTATATGTAATAACTGCCGTATTGATAAGCAGAAATATCTGTAAAATATATTGTTTCAATAGAAGCTTCAATGTGTCAGTCAAATGTCAGTACTGTTTATATAGGGTATCGACACGTCGAGTGCTCTTGTTTCTTTCGCCCCCTTTATGAAACAGTTGGCAATCCTGCCATAAGATACTTTCTTTTAACCATCGCCTTAATGTACATAAATACATATGAATGTGTAAATAAATATGTACATGTACACATAAATACGTGTGTATATGTATGAGCATGCACATGTACATATGTATGTATACTATATCCAACGGTAGTGTTTGTCGAACGGCAAACGCAAACACACATTTGTACAATGTAAATATACTCTCAAAAAGGTATTTTTATTTGTTAAAGTCTTGGGCCTTTAAGTGTATTGTAAATATCAAATTCGTTTTTCATTATAGCGGTTTCAATATTTGAATTGAATTTTGCTTAAATTTTTACACATCTCTCTGTATTTTTGTACATAAATACGTTTTTATCACCCTTGCAGGGAGTAGAAGAATTCTGCGACAAATTGTGTAACGCATTGAAGTGAGCAATTTCAACCTTATAGCATTTTGTGTGCTTATTATATTTGATGATTTTTAAATGCTTCGGGAATTTAACAGTCGCATATTTTTGATTGCACTATTAACCGCAGCCTGTTTTGTTGTTTTTGATGACATTTCCACTAGACTTAGTGGTATTTCTTACTTCGTTGTGGGTAAAAATTTAAGCTTTACACTAAGTATCTGGCTTGATGTTTTTTGTGAAAATTGTTATCTCAATTTTTTAATTAAAAAAGCTAGAGTATTTGAAGAACTGCTCAAAATTATTATATTAAACTAATATAGCATTTTTAGAGCTATTTCAAGCTAGCTTCTTTTTATATCATCTTTGCTAATTTATTTAATACTTCAAATTCTGGCAGCACAGCCAAAAATCTATTAAATGTATGTAACTGCTAAGTTTGCTATAAGAACGATACCATTTCAATACCATAGGGCTGTTGAAGCTAAAAATGAATATGAGTATCATATCCGAAACACTTTTTGCTTAAGTACAGGCAAGCTGTAATTATGAAACTTTAACTCTAAATTAATGTTTGTATTTAGGTTTGTTTTCTGAATGTGCTATTAAAATTCATCAGTCAGTCAAAATGAGCTTTAAATGCTTAAGCATTCATCACAAGAGTTTAAACTGTATATTAGCATTTTTTATGGCCAATTCACAGCAAATACAAAGGCAAAGCACGACTTTTTAACTTGTTTGTAAGTAAAAACTAATCAACGACGAAATAAAAAACGGTCTTAAAGCCAACAGTTTGTTGTAAATTTTTAGCTTAAATTTAACTTAAACTCTTAGTTAGGAACTAGGAACTTATTTTCTTATTTTTTTTTGCCTGCGCATCCATTCTGCATTAATTTGTTTGTATTGCTAAATTTTTTTTTCGACTTTTAAATGTAAAAAGGGTTTCAATGTATTTTCTCAAAAATTCAAAATTCTTAATCTCAAGTGCAACATGCAATCCATTTTTTGTGTAATAATTAGTATAAAATAACACTAGTGCCAAAGTCGAAAAGCGATTTATAGTATACAGGAAAAATTGAAAACTTGCTACTACTGTCCGACTTATATACCGATCGAAAGGTTGAGTTTTAATTAACAAAAGTATATACTAAGACTAACTCACCTGGTTTGAGGTAAAAATTAAATGACTGCAGCGGATGTGGCCGTTGGAACCTGTTGATAGAATTTATTTAATTGAATATATAAATTAATTTGCAAAAAAGCTTAGCATTAATCAGTCCAATTCTTGCAACAAATGCTGGATCAATTATAATATTTTGTATGTCTACCCCAGATTTTTAGTTTTATATTGATATTAACTTTATTGTTAATTTATAATTGCATATAATTTACTTTTTACCGCACGCGCTTAATGGTGCTACAATAAATAAATAAATGAATAAATAAAGAGGTATAGTACTTAGGGGTGGTCATAAGTAAACAGATACATTAATTGGAATTGTCAAGCCAGCAAGTGTCAAATTTGATGAAATTCTACCAGGTCATGTGATACGTACTTGCTTATAAATTGGACTTCATAAAATTCATCCCTTGAATGAAGAGATGTTTATTTGGTTGATGAGTGTCAATAAATCTGCTGAAATTAAAATATAAATTTAATATACTATGTCTTTTTATAGCTACTGGATTTACTTACAATGCATTTTGTTATATTCCCTCTAAATAAAGACAACTTAATTAATTTTAGAGCTAAATCTGTCTTTTACAATAGGGAAGAAATATATAGACTTACTGTCTTTATTTCCTTCATCGGAGCTAAATAGTTTAATTTAAAATTTATGTATGTTATAAGTTGAAGCTGATAAGCACTCTTGACTAGAGCATTAATTGTAATAAGCCAAGTGAATAATGATTATAAACAATATAAACTATAATTTGTCTTTAAGGTCTATGAGCTCGAAAGAAGATTTAAGCAACAACGATATTTGTCGGCCCCCGAGCGAGAACATTTAGCCAGCCTTATACATTTGACGCCCACACAAGTAAGAAAACAAACCAAATTTAACTCTATCTATTCTATTTGCATCCAGCATAAATATTATTTCCATTAAAATAGCGGTAAACAAGGAATTAAAATAATGTCTATAAAAATTAAACATTGTAGCTATAATGGAATTTAGAACAAACTTGGCATGGTTTCGAAACACACATTGTCTAGGAACAGAGATGTGCCTTCTATTGTCTGTTTTAAGGTTAAACACACAGAACAAGACTTTACTCACAGGATATACTTTAAGATCTTGAATGTCTTGGAGATGATGATGTTTGCTTTAGTAAGTGGTGAAGTGAATGGAATGGAAAGGAAAAGAAAGGAAAGGCGTGGGGATGACAACAACTTACACTTTAAATATAATATAATTGTCATTAGGTTAAGCAATTACTGAGCTGACAAACATCTACATCTACGGGGTGTGACGTGTTATAACAATAAAAATATTTGAATTGTGTGTATTGTCACCCTCGAGTTTTATTATCTGAAAATTTCATACAATGCGTACCCGCCTAAACGGGAGTGGTGATTACCTTAGAATAATGCAGCAGCCTCAGAATACATTAAATTGACAGAGAAAGAGAGAGAGAGAGTGTGTGTGGTGTGTGTGTGGACAACAGTGGCTTGTTTTTGAAAGATAAAAACGCATTAATGAACAATGCGCAAAAAAAATAATATATTTAAACTCACCCCAAGAATGTGTATTGAATTGAAATATGGTCATTGTTTGATCATGCTCATCTATAAAAGGGTCCTGCCTGTATTGTATTGTATTCATTCTTCCTTCCATGCACTCCATAAGTGTTTCTCGTAGTAGAGTAATCTAACTTATCAAGCGGAATACACATCCCTTTTATGTAAGTACTTTCTACCTACTTATGTTTTTCTAAATTTTGTGCAAACATCACATTGGCCATTCACTGGCTCTGCCCATAATAAAACGGAAAAACCACAGAAAAGAACTTTTCATTTCTTTTTTATTTCATTTTATTATTCGCTAGACCACATTTAATTGTGTTTATAACTCTGTTAAAAATATACTCTCAATTGTTGTCTATTTTGTATTGATTGTATTGATTGGGGGGCATGTCGTGTGCGATTTCGCGCTTCACTAACACGCCCATTAGTTCCTTGTCAGTGCTCAGTGATTGATAACAATTGGCAGATACTGATAAGAGTGCGTAAAGCAAGAAACATTGTGCATTGATCGAATAAAAGATAATTCTATTACATTTAAATGTTTAGGTGTAAAAAAGTTACAATAAAAAGTTACTCTCTCTCTCTCTCTTTCAATGTATTCTTGATCTAACCAGTCAAAATGATTTTGACTAACCTGTTAAATTTCATTTAGAATTACTAATCAATTAGATATTTTTTGGAAATAATCGTAGGGACTTTATAATTTACTGATTACGATTACAAAAAATCAGAAATAACCTTAAATTATTACAATTGTTCAAAAATAATAAGAATAAAGTCAAAAATAATCTTTCTGATCATTTCGGGTTATTTCTAATTTTTTCTAATTACTTTGGCTACTTTGATTGATTTTTAATTGATTTTTACTAAATAGTCGTTAATAATCAGAAATAATCAGACATAATGATAAATAATCAGAAATAATCCGAAATAAAATGAAAGATTATTTTTGATTATTTTTGACTTTTTCCGATTATTTTTGAATAACTGTAATAATTTTAGATTGTTTTTGATTTTTTGTAATCGTAATCATTAAATAATAGGGCAAAACCGAAAATAATCGTAATTTAATCATTAGATGCTTAGTATGCTTAGAGTTAGACGTGAATATATAATAAAATATTTGAGCTAGAACAGATGGTAAAATAAGCTACCTTACATTATAGCCAATTATAGGGTATTGCCTATCAAATTAAGAAGTCGTATTTTTGAGGTTTGTGAAAATGAATAGCTTTAAAATATTGCATACAATTATATATTAAAAAAAATACTAACAAAATTGTTTATGACTTGCTTAATTTCAGGTGAAAATATGGTTTCAAAACCATCGATACAAATGCAAGCGGCAAGCTAAGGAAAAGGCAATGGCCGAGCAAAATCAACATAATCAGGTAATAAACCAAAGTATTAGTATACACTTCAGAAAGCCGTGTAACTATACTCAAGAAATATAAGAAAAAAAAGTAGAAGGACAAGATTCTTTTTAAATAAAAGATGTCCTGTTTTCGGTTCAACTAGCATTAAATGAAATGAATAATTAGACTACTTGAGTTTTATTCAATTTGATTACCAGTATTCTTTATCTAATTTCTCTTTTCAGTCTGCAAGTTCGCCAAGACGCGTCGCAGTCCCAGTCTTAGTGAAGGATGGCAAACCATGCTCTGGAGCAAGTAGTTCGGCACAACCCCAATCGCATACAAACAGCTCGACGAATTCTGGCAACAACAGCAATAATAGTAATGGAAATGCGAATGGCGGGAATGGGGCGGCATCGGCAGGCGCGAATGTGCCGAGTGGTCTCAGCCTCATTCCGGGCGACGCTCCCAACTCGCACTCGCCTGACACATCGTCGTCGCTGATAGCCAGTTATGGTGGGACAGTTGGAGGCTCCAATGCTTCAATGTTACAGCAACCCTGCAATAATGCTCTAATGTCGAATAGTTTAGCTATGGCATATAGAAACCAAAACAATTTCATTTCGAATGGTCATCAGCAACAGTGTGGAGGCTATTTGCCATTGCAAGGTCGAGCATGGTAAATGTATCATAAATAAATACTCGTATCATTTATATGCGTATTCTTTCGGTTACGTTCAAAGTGTACTCAATTCAGTTATGTATGTGTGTATATCAGCTGATATATGTAAGACAATTTTAATATAGATGCAGCGATATTTGATTTCGATTTCATTAAATGAAATGATTGCTTTATATAATAGCAATAATAAATAAGTTCTTAAAATTATTATATATATATACTAGTATACAGGAAGGTATCTCAAAACCTCAAAATGGAAACAAAAAGTATATTTAATAAGTGTATATATTTATAGATCAATGTATTATACAATAAACTGAAAACTTAAATGTGTTCAAAAGTTGCATTTATTTTTTTAATACCGAAAAGATATTGTTTATATTTGTGACCTGCCATTCACAAAAATAGGTAAGTAAGCTAACTGATCAAAATATAATATACATATATTTTTATTTAACTTTTGTGTCAACAAATTGAATTATATAATACAGAAAAAGTTCATCTTAATTGGTTAAGTTTTGAAAAAGTTTTGAGGGTTGAAAGGCTTTAAAAATTAGAGACATAAAAATAAATCGCATTTAAAAAAGAAAAATGAGATGCAAACTTTATTTAGAGGTAAAACAATGAACACATAAACTTTCTGCCTGGAAATTGATAAAGTTATAACAAAGTTATTAGAGTTCAAAGTAAAAAATGTAGAAAGCAAAAACTTTCTATTAAGTTTACGTATACTAATTATATTCTTTAGACGGCAACAGTTTAAAGGTACGTGATTTTGCAGAAATTAAAACGACAAAGAGATTTTATTGACTGGGGAGCTTACATGGCGTATATTTAATATATAAAAAAATATCAATAAACTTAATTATTAACGTTTTTTCTTAGTATATATATTTGTCGCTTTAATACTCAAACGAAAATTTTTAATGCCACTTTGCAGAAAGGTCAGCTCAAGTTCTGGTTCAATGACCACAGTTTAATCTTTAAATTTTAAATCAACACCGGCGACTGCTTCCGACGGCAGTTGACAACGGTCAGCAGAAGCAGTCAATTACAGTCTCTATGGAACTCATTGACAATCTCTTCCATTCGGGGTGGGTGCCACCTGAGACTATGCTACGAAAAATACAAATCAAGGAGGAATGCCTTCAAAATCTGTCACGCTTTCACAGTCACATACATACATTATTATGTATGTATATTTTTATTATTTTTATTATTTTATATCTTCTTAAGTTTAGTTTTTAAAATTACTTTATTTTTATGTTTAGGTGCTGGATGAAATAAACTGTGAATTACTGTAGACATAAGTGTGCTATATGTTATCAAGATATCAAAATGAAATTTTTAATTATTTATTAGACTATCGCAATGATATTTTTAATAGTGATAAAGAACGATATCAAATTGTAATTGAACCTGCATCTTTTCGAATTTTACATACATACAAGGGTGGTCAAAAGTATTTACACAACACTTAAAGTTAATTGTACTCGTAATTTGAGCTTACTTCATGTAAAGTTTGGTATCAATGGAAAGGTCTTTTGAATTCCTTTCACCCAGGAAAAAAGTCAAAAAAATTGATTTTACAAAAACTCATTTTTATCAGTGGGTACTTAACGGGTTAAGGAAACTTTTGTATCATTTGATAGGAATTCAAAAGACCTTTCCATTAATACCAAACTTTAACTGAAGTTTGTTCAAATTACGAGTAGATTTAACGTTAAGTGTTGTGTAAATACTTTTGACCACCTCTGTATATCATAAGATATAACATTTTATGTGCTCTTACATTTAGTAATTGACTGGATTTAACAGCTTTTGCTAAATATCTTGACAATTTTTACCAAGTTTCATCCATATACTTAGTTTCCAACTCGTGAACGATGAGCTCAGCTGAAATTTTAGATAAATAATCAAGATTTAATCGACTTTATTTGTCATGCAAGGAAAGAGAAAAAGAAAACAAATTTAAATTTAGATTGAGATAGTAATACTGTAAAGATTTTATTACAATATTTATTAGGAATAATTAAAATGTTAAATTTAAAAGAAATAATATACAAAGATAGTTTTCATTATTCACCTACTTACACTTAACTAAAGTTTAGATCTTAATATAAAATCAATGTGTCGAATCCAACCAAAACATCGTATTAACAGTCAGATTTTACGATTCCCCAAGAAATAAACAGCAATGCATATATTTGGTAAGCATTTGTAGGCATTTGCATATGTATATGGCATCACTAATGGTATAAATTATTAACATTTCTTTGAAAGATTGTTCCTGAACCATCATCGATATTAATATAGTCATTAGACATGGAGGCTAAAGCTTCCGAAGTCTTAATTGCTTTCGGATTCTTGTTTAAGCAGTCACTTACATAAATATTATTTTCCTCATTACTTTTCTTTTCTTTTTTGGTTCGACTTCCACAGCTGAAGTTAAATATATTTTGATCGCTGCTTTCATTTGCATCGTTCATTTCAATTCTGCTGTCGGTATCACCGACCATATTTGGACAATTCTGATTGCAGTTATCACAAGAGTGCTTATCAATCGGATTGATGCATTCCGATTGATTTGAATTTGGTGATGAAGACGTCTCGTATTTGCGAGGACGACCTCGAGATAAGTGACGCCTTTTAATGAACTCATTGTCATCAACCATCCAAAAGGAACCAAAGTCATCTTCATAACGTACAAAACATTTATGTAAAGATAAATTTGTTCGAATTGCATTCTAACATTTGACATGCGTATAAATATTATTATAATACAAAGATATCACAAAAAAAAGATTTTTAAACCCAGGTAAGCGATTAGTTGTAATGGAAGAAAAATCAGATATATTTTATGTAGAATGAATAATGGAATAAAATGTGTAGGATATACTTATGTTGTATTTTCAAAACGTTCTATAATATATTAAATTGCAAGTTTATCTAAATTTAATGAATTAAATAATAATAATCAAGTGCTTAAGTCGAAAGTGCGACAAAGCGCATGAAAAGTACTTTATGTCCAAATTTGAGCATATTCGAAAAAAACACTTTTTAATAAATTTATTGGGAAAAGAAATTCATTAATAGAAAAAAGTATAATTTAATATACATTTTAGTGCTTTGGAAAAGTTTTTCAAAGTTTAATGGACCACATATAATTAATTTATGGCTCACAAATAAACGAAGAACTTTCCAAAGCTAAAAAATAGTATATTAAATAATGTAATACCCACACTTTAATTTCTGCATTGAAATTTACCATAGATTACTGAAAAAAACACTATAGAAAAACCTTTACGCAAAAAGTGTCTAATAAAGATTTTCTCTTTTTTATTGAATAATTTTTATTAAAGTTAAGTTTTTATTATATATTTTTTGATGCTTAGACGCTATGCTTTCATTAAAAATTGCCATCGTTTCTCTAGTTCGGTTATTCCATTTGGCAGACGGACAGGACAGATTCTGAGTCTACTTTTCAATCTAACATGCGCCTACACAAGCTCAGGAGATACCCTGTAAACAGTTTTAAACTACCGTAGCACGTATTTTTGCTCACAAACAAATGCAGTAGCATCATCAAATATTAAGAGGCACGAATGTGAGCTCAAAATATATGTAAGTCCGTGTATCTTAAATCTGAGAACAGGGTATGACTTAGTCGAGCTTTGATTCACATGATTTCATATAAATATAGGGAGGAATCGATCAAATGACACACAGGCAGTTTACGGACAGACAGACAGGCAGACAGACATACAAACAGACAGACGGAAATACAGACAGACTTACAGACAGACTTACGGACGTGCAGAGGGACGGACTGACCACCGGACAGAAGTAAATGGACAGTTGGGAAGACTCTACTTTGCCTAACTCATTGGCGTTGCTACAGATCTACGGATTCGTTGTTTTCAAGCTCCATCTATTTTGTCAGACTTTACAATTTTTGCCACTTCACTTAACATAATTTTCTTAAGCTTACGATATTCCTTAAGTTATATTGATTATTCGTATTAATACCCTTGCAGAGAGTATTATAGTTTGGTCACGAAATCAGTTTCGCTTTAAAGTAGTCATGTCAGACGCTGTATCGTATATATTTGCATTCTTTATCAGGACTATGAGCTAAGTCGATAAAGCTAAGTTAGTCTATCCGTCTATTTTTGTGTCCATCTCTCAGTTTGGTTGAAATTGGCCAAATACGATCACATAGCTGCCATACAGATGATTTGTCAAAACCCATTTCTGAGATCAAAATAAGTTGAAAATCGGACTACAACATCACAAAGCTGTCATAGGAAATATCACACACAAATTAAATACAGTTCTCTGCAAGAGTATTAAGACTTCGGTGTGCCAAAGATAAGATTTTTTTGTACAATATCAACTAACAACTTATGAATTAGACACTTTTTACAATTGATCCTTTATCTCCATCTTGGTGAGACTACATCTTCTAGTCCTCTGGCTTCAGATCCTGTTATGGAATTACATTCCTACTGAGGATCCTGCGCTCAGTATTTTAGCTTTGGATGAACGCACAAAGAATGCACTTTTAAGTGGTCCAAGTGACACCAAGCCAAAGCTTGTTACGGGTGGATTCCAAAAAATACACAGCAAAGTATTCTCCAACGGAGATCACAAATATTATTCACACTATCATAAAGTATCACACTCACAATTCACGATCACGAATTTTGTAAAGTGATAAAGTAATACTTACTTAACTTCACCTTAAAACACGACCATTTCACTTTTTTAAGATACTTTATCTTAAAACACGATCACATCACTTTTTTAAGTTATTGGTTTAAAATTGCCAAGCTAGTTCACTCATTAAATTCTTTAAAATATTTAAGTTTACATCGAAAAGTTGAATAAAAAGAGAAGCATTCAGAATAAAACTTAGGGATTTGCATACTTCTCCCACATACCCAAAGTTTAATGCTATGTAAAAATTATTATCCGTCGAATTCTTGACCCCAGCTAGATTATTAGCAACTGCTGCTGTACGTTGTGGTCTTCTCTTGTAGAATTCTATTTCATCCACCGTCCAAACGGCGCCCTTGACGTTCTCAACGCGCATGAAGCATTTATGCAGCGACAGATTGTGACGAACTGCATTCTAGGGGTGTGCCAGTATTGAATTAATTGTTTAAATGTGTGACAACATTTATAATAATATTGAAAATAACTCTACTCTATAATTAAATTATTTGCCCAAAAAACTAATTTTCATTTACTTAAATGATTAGGATTACACACTGATAAAAAGACCGATGCCTAAAATCAAATCTAAAAATATACACAATTTTTAAATAAGACAACTTAGAACAAAAAGAAACCACTGTGGATGGAAGTCCGCGCTAGTGACGAAAGCATCAGAAAGAGTGCGAAAGGCGACTACCAATATATGCAGGAAGAATGGAAAATTTCCAAAGACTGCTGGATCAGTACAATATATCAAAATATTGCAGAAAAGATGTTTTCTCATATTTGAAGAATATAATTTTCATCTAAAAGTAGAGTACAAAATAGCCGCAACTTATTGATTTCATTACATGACTCGCAAATTACGTATAAACTGACAATATTTTAGCGTTAAAATGAGCAATACTGATCCTAACTCTGATCCGAAGTCTGTTGATATACTACTACATTTACGAAAGATCTTTACATCTTAGATTTAACAAACATTTGTTTGTTGTTTCCCCGACAATTTACGAACCGTGTAATATTTTGATTTTTCCAAAAACTTATTAACTAACTAATTTATTGTATCTGCATCTGAGCCAAAATTTTTTATGGCATTTCCATCAGGCTAAGTTCCATTGCAAAAAAGAAATTTCACTGCTATGAGGAATTTAATTCGATCTACTAAAATAGTCTATTCAAAGTTAAGGCGGAGACACAGCCATCATTATCATTGGTAAATCTTTTGCCAACGTCATAGAATATATAGATCAACTACCGCTGCCAACAATCTTTACTTTCCAAGACGATTTGCCAATTAAAGACTCTTTAATAAAGAGTCTAATCAGGACACCGAATCTGTATCCTGACAGCCTTCCATTCGAAGGGTATAAAACTCTTAAATCTTGAAAGATAATAATTACCTAGGAGGGACATTCAACTGTCTCATGTTTCTGACTTCTATCCTAATTTGCTATCAAAAAACAATCCATATATTACCGTTCAGACTTCTTGACTACTTCTAAGCTATAAGATCTCAGCTCTACCTTATTATTAATATTTTAGAATCTTTTCCATCGGACAAATTAGAAAAGTGGCTATTCTGGAAGTTTGACTGAATGTTATGTTAAGGAAAGACCGTTGGAAAGTCCCGAGTAGGTCTGATATCATTCCAGGGTTTTGGTCTCAGAAAACAAAAGGTTCAGTTTCACGCACTAACAATCTTACGATATTTAGGTAAACAATACATATGGAAAGGAAATAGCACTGGATAAAGACGGATCTCCTGACTGACCCTTGAAACTAATTGATCATCTTAAAAAGTTGGGAATTGTCATTAGCGGTAACTGCAGATTCTTTGTTCTTAAGGCAATAACATCAATTTGGAATGTAAAGTATGAAATGGAAATACATATTTCCTAGTGGAAATGCATTTCACTTCAGAGGGAGATATTCCATTAGAAGCTACTAATTATTTATACTGATACAGATAAGTACCTTCCAAGTGGCTGCGTTTCTCCGGAAGTAACAAAACGTATTTTGGAACCAATTGTATATCTCATTTAGAGTCAACTGTTTGTCTGGAGAGTCAATGATGGACTGCAATTAAATTAAGAAAGACATTTAACATGAATGAGAATGCAATGTTCGGAGCTAGTTGTTAACTTACTTGTCTGATGAGAGAAGCATATGTAAATGGGGGACGAACGTCAGCGTTCTTATAAAACTCTCTGTTGCGTTGAATTTCTGCAAATTATAATTTATTGGCAAATGTAATTCGTAAGATACAAAAGTGGGTCTTGGGAAAACTCATCAAGCTACTGAACGTAGCATAAATCTAATCACCTCCGTTCTCTATACCTTACTCACCATGTTGTACATCAAGTCCAGCCCTTTCTAGCATATAAGGTAAGCCTAAAAAATTAGTAATAGTAGTAAATTAGTATAGTAGAGTAGTTGTAGAGTATCAGTAGAAGTGTAGCAGTAATAAAGTAGTAGCAGAATAGTAGTAGTAAAAGTAAAAGTAGTAGTAGCAGAATAGTAGTAATAAAAGTAAAAGTAGTAGTAACAGAATAGTAGTAGTAAAAGTAACTGTAGTAGTAGCAGAATAGTAGTAGTAAAAGTAAAAGTAGTAGTAATGGTGGTAGTAGTAAGTAGTAGTAGCAGAATAAATAGAAGAAAGTAGTGTAGTAGTAGCTGAATAGAAGTAGTATAATAGTAGCAAAAAAGTAGTAAATAGCAGAATAATATACTTGGTATAAGTAGTAAAAGTAGTAGTAGAGTCGTTAAAGAAAATTGGCAGTACACTACGACTTACCGCCCGTTACCGAAAAAGTACTTTTTTCATGGCCCCTTTTTTTCATGCCAGATAAACTGGTCGAGTTGCCGATGGGCATATTTACTGAGTTGGGGGAATGGGATCGATAAAGGCTTCGCGCAACATTGTTTATCACAATTGGATTTGTTCCTCCGCAGAAATTGATATCGGTTCCCGTAACATCCTAAAAATAAAATGTAATTTAATAAAAAATTCCAAAAATATGTGATTTTAGATATTATATTATTTTAAATTACGATAAATACCTTTCGATCCATTTTTGTTGGTGATAAAAGCTGTTTTGACAGATAAAGATGATGCATCATAGCTTGAAGGCGATCTCTTTCTTTTTGTAGATGGGATTCCAATTGAGAAACGACCTGCATTTGTACACGAGCTTGGGCTGTAGAACGATCATCTAATCCATGTTCCGAATTTAGATGCCTGCAAAATGGGACAATTTTAATAAAAACAGAGTAAGAGAAAAAATTATACATTTGGTCGTCTGTTGTTTTGATGGAACTCAACAATATTCGATTAATAATTGGAATACTAACTTGACAAATGAAGCGATATCTTCCAAATCCATTTCGCAGCCCGGCCAACGACAAATGCCATGAGCAAAAAGAGGATGATAATATTTGCGAACGGCAAACACGTCGTGTATATGGTTATATTCGTTGCTATACATGTCATTCTCCTTCGATCTTAGCAACTTTTCCGTGTCTGACAATATGTTTTTCTCCTGGTCGGAAATGAAATCGGGAAAGCTGTAAAAATTGATGTCACCGCCGGGCGCCATTGAATGCATTTGTTGACCTTGAGCTAATTGCATTTGATTTGCAAACTCAGGTGCGAATACAGATTCTCCTATGCTTGAAGCCGGTGAGCTAGACTTTATGATATGAGTAGCATATGGTAATGCATTGTTTAGAAAACCGCCTTTTGGAAAGCAGTTATTTTTCATCGCATCTGGACAAAGCTCCGGAGATATTGGCATATGGTAACGCGACTTGCCAGCTGTATCTTTCTGGTGGATCTTTTCTATTTGAGGAGATTCCTTATTGTCCTCGGGAAACTCTTCTTCAGGAATCCGAATCATGTTTAAGGGTCTGAAAAAGATTTGAATATTTATTCTATCGAATATGAATATTTATTCTAGAAGGAAATGTTGTAAGACCTAGAAAATGTCGTGATATCATTAGCTTTATTATTACATCAGAACAAAGTTACTCAGAGTGCGAATAGCCGAGAGCTTTATGTTTTGCTCAGGGAGTTTCAGAGAAGTCCCACATAATGAAAAAAGGTCAGGACCAACAACTGATTCGATTAGGAATTTTCAGTATAGGCTAGATTAATCCGCGATCAATCGCGATGCGAAACTGAAAACCCATTCGACATTTGAACACCTGAAATCTGCGAAAGAACCTTAACAAGATCGAAAGTATTTTCCTGAGAACCAACTCGTAACAGGACAAGTATTGTGTTAGACGCGATCGTCTTAAAAAGATAAAAACAAAAAGGGACAAAAAGGTGATGAACAGATGAAAAGAACATGTTTGAACCATTTATTATTTATGAAACTGTCTTAAATAACATTTTTAATTACATTTACTTTTATTCCGATTCCTTCATTTTTGTTTTATGCATAGTATCCAGTAGTCGAAAATATTTTGGGTGCTCAAAATGATTAATATTTTGATATCTGGTTTGGAAACTTCAGTGTGACAGCATTACACCAAAAATCTCTGAAAATTGAGTGGTCACACTGTTGCCGCAGCTGTGCACAACAAACAAATAATAGAAAAATTGCAAATAATAAAAGTGAGAAAATGGACCAAGTGAACAAAATAAGAGAAGTGGCAGCGAATAATACCCTAATGATTAAATTAAAAATTATTCATTATAAGCAGCAGAATATAAGCCGAATAGAACTCTTAAAACACGAAGAGAGAATTCGACTAATTCAAGAGTTGCAACAGAGGCCAATGTTGTGTGACCAACAAAAAACATTTCGATTGAATTTTTATAATCAATAAATTTTAATTGACACAGCTGCGGAAACGTTGTGACCACTCAACTTTTCAGAGATTTTTGGTGTTATGCTGTCACACTAAAGTTTGCAAGCCAGACATCAAAATATTGAACATTTTGGGCGCGCAAAATATTTTCAGCTACTGGATACTATTTTTTAGAAATAGCCTTACAAAATAATTTCGAGCCAGTTTGAAACCCTTGTTTTTATATGGAGTTGATACCTTTCAAACTGGATTTTTAGCTACTGGATACTATGCTTTAATCGAAAGATATTGTCCATAGGTTTCGACTTGATGGTGACACACAGATATTCAACTTCCAAGCAACTGGTAAGAACATTCCTTGTGGATTTTCAATATACCTATGCACGTATGAAAGGATCTTATATGTCGGAATTGTGGCCAGAATCAAATTGATGCCATCATCCATTTAAATTCCGCAAGCAAGTACCTCTAGTTTCATCTCTTAAATGTACGTGTAGCAATATTTTTTACATTATAAGCTTCCCTTGTTAATTATTAAGGCATTATTATTATTACAGTCCACAACTCCGTGGACTTGAGAATCTTCTCACAAGGCATGGGGAGAATTGGGAGAGGTTGCATGCCCTGAATCTCTAAGGATTGCCTCTTCACTGGAGATTTGATTCTATAAATATCATGTTATCATCGTTGTTATGACTATACCTGCACTGTTCACTTGAAAGATCCTATCGACCTTTATTTGATCCGCCTGACCGACGTTAGATAACCCAATTCATGAAGCTAGCCTAGCAACCGATCGAGTGTTTACTTAGCGGATGATGAAGCCTTTGCTGTAATCCTTGACAAAGTCAATCCAGGAGTAAAATCTGACAATTGTGATATATTTGAAGCTATATTCGCAAGGTGACTGTAATTTGACCAAACGCCCTGCTAAAACGAAGTCGCTGTGTGTTCATTCGACTGAATATGTCAACATCATCGAACATAGATCTCAATCAGATTGTTACTGTCCAGGCTTCCGCACCATATAGAAGCACTGGAAATATGAGCGTCTTTTAAAGTGTTGTCTTCGTCTGTCGAGACAGGGGCTCTACTTTTGATTTGCCTACTGAGTCCAAAGTAGCACCTGTTGGCAAGTGTTACTCTCCGCTTAATCTCGTGGCTGTCATTACCGAGGTAAATAAATTCCATGACGGACCCAAATCTATAGTGTCCTGCAGTCAGCTGAGAATCAAGTCGCTGCGATTGTCTGAAAGAGAACATCATACACTTTGTCTAGCTCGTATTTACTGCTCAACTTTTTTTGCCGATTTCTTTTCGACATCTCCAAAAGCAGCGGTTACATAACGCTTGGTGCGGCCAATGATGTCAGTATCATCAGCGTATCAAAAGAGCTGGACATACATATCTATTCGTCAATGTTGTGCCCGTTCGATGTTTTCCACCGTTTCTTATAATATTTTCCATTAGAAAATTTTAAAAATTACAAAGTTTAACTGTTTATTTTGTATTACAGTAAACCAAGGCTCAAACCCAAAACCTTAGTTACAGGGTAAATATCTACACCTGTTCGCGAATCGATCCTAATATAGTAGTGTATATCATCCGGGGAAGTAACAACACCCGAGGCACAAGATGTTATTATTTACCTTAATATAAAATCAATAAACAAAGGTCTAGGATGCTAGTCCATCTTGCATTGAAATGTATAAAAACTATAAGCTTCCGTTCTTTAAAATAATGCCTTATATGCCTATAAATTTGTATGTTATCTGGCTTTTCACTAGCTCTTTACATACATACATACATTAGCTGCAAAAACGCTTAATTTGCAACTCGAAGTCTAAATAAGTATATATGATATATGTCTTGGGTTCATATGTTAATAGATGCGTGGTTCTTCATGAATAAACAAGTGTTAAACAAAATTAGGAGACTCCTTAGTACTTTTCAGTACAGGGTCTAAGTAGATACAAACATTCCATAGTATAATTATCTGTGTAAATGCATTGTCTTTGAGCTTGTGAGCATATGCTGTACAAATTTAACAAAAATTTTGTATATATTTTTGCATGTTTTTAATGGCAAGAGTAAAAAAAAGCGGAAATGTAACCATTAAACACCCATTTGGGTGTACATACATACATACAGTCGAATGTACATACATATGTATGTATGTATTTGCGTATAGATACATTGCTGTCTACCAAAATATTTACAGACAAAGCTTACACTACATTCTTAAAACTAATTAGACTACTTCATTTATTTAACAACAGATACCTAAGTGCGCACAAAAATACATATACTTATGTTTAACATAGATAAATACAAATATTCTTATCTTTTACATTTATGGATACATTTAAAGACACTTATGTATGTACATACATTCGTATGCATATTGTCTGCAAATACATATTTATTATGTATGTGCACACAGGTTTACACACGAACGTATGTACTATTAACTTAAATTTAAATAAATGCATACATATGTAACCCCAATTACATATGTAAGCATATTTACAACTAATTTTAGCACAAAATAAAAAGTCTGTAATCTCAAACGTAAATAGCTATAAAAATAGAGATGCGCAATATCAACGAGTCGTCGACTGACAAACGTCGTGTCTATCGTAAAATAACTAATATCGTATCGACTACCAATACAACATAAATCGATAAGAAACGAACAAATAGAAAAACGAAATGGAATGAAACAGGAAATATATCAGTGGATATAAAAATATATCTGCACGGTAAACATTATAATCTTTTTTTTTTACAAAATTCGTCAGCACATATAATAAAATGTTTTTAATGATACTGAACTAAATTAAACTTAGCCATCCGTTTTCTAACAAATATGTTTATCAATTCGGCGATATCTCGATATCTGTTGTTATATATCGATATTTTATTCTCATTTTAGCATCTTGTCATCTCTATTAATAGTTGTTTACTTTACAAAATGGACAAAACGAGAGATTTATTAAAATCTAATAACAAAAATCGTCGGAAAACTGAACTAAGCTCGAAGTTTACGAAAGTGGACTCGCCTTTGGCCAAATATCCTTTTTAAAAACATCACTTTACATAAGCATGCATGCAAGTACATGTATTCTTATACCATTCTTAATTGCAGCAGAGTCGGCACTAATAAATTCGTGCCGGTTTCTATTATTGCTTTTATCTTAGGTACAAATTATAAACAAATCTATTCATTTGGTTTCTTTAACTCCCTAAACACATATGACTCTTCTGGAAACTTGTCATGCGCTATATGTAGGATTCCCATCAAAGCCAACGTTTGGAAAGTCCACTTGAACTCGAAACAACATAAACAGTTTGTGGAATTGGCCAAACGACAACGGATCGAACCCGAAAATACTTCAAAACCCTCAAAAGCAACAAATTCTGAACCCGCACAGATCAAGGCGCCAATAACAACAGAAAGCATTATTAAACCTGATGCCGTAAGGTTACACAGCATTGAGCCAGAGAATCCTCCAACCAATCAAAATTCACAAAGCGTTTTACCCGAAAAGTTCTTTGATCAAGAAAAATCGACAACTGCAACCGATCGCGATGCAGAGGCGGAATGGGCCAAGTTTCAGCGCGAAATAAGAGAGGCGGACACTGTATCCAATATTATAGTATCTGAGGAACAGGATAGCTTGAATATAAAAAGACATTTAAAAGAAATCGACGAACAAATTGAAAACTGGAAGAGATTCGAAAAAATAAATGATAAGAAAAATGTTCTTTTGAAAAAACAACGCAAAGAAAAAAGGCCAGTAAAATTGGAAGTGGAGTCGAGCTCTGGTGAAGAATGTAGTGTAGACGACTTACTCGATTGGAGAATTAAAAGCGTTCACAAGTAGCGAAAGCGAATATACTAGAAAAACAATTAGATAATAAAAAAAATGATGAATGACAAAGAGGAACTTCTCATTTATTTTAATTTACCATTACTGTTTCTATTTTAGAGGTATTGTAACAGGTGTGTAAAATTAAGGGCATTTAAAAGTGCGAGTAACACCAAACTGCAATGGCATTAAGCTTAGTACGCAAGCTAGATAAATTTAACGCGGCGTAAAGTGCTCAATATTTGGCTGTCCACCCAGTGTTGCCAATACAACTCGGAAAAATAACAAAAAGTTTATTGGTAACTCTATGCGTCAACAGCGGTTTATTTTAAATGTGAACATGCAAAACTGATATTAATGTTAATAGAGGAGAAATATGCGATGGCACGCAAGCACAGCGGGCATTTGGTGCACCTATCGCTTAATGAAAAAATACAAAATTATCTAATTTATGTCTATAAAAACAATTTTAGAGTTCATTCTTGGTTATAATCTACCAATATTGTCGTCGTTATTGACCAAATTCAAATACTCTTCATCGTTTTCACTTGTGTACCAGACATTTATCTTCTATATACCCAGCGAAACTCTAAACAGTTCGATGTTTCGCTGGGGCAGTCAGCTGTTTCAACAGTGTTTCCCATTCCGTTCCTTTACTTAACAGCTTTGTTATTTTCTTGAGTCTGCGGACACCCGAGCGTAGCTAAATGTCAAGTTCTTCTTCTTCTCCTTATGAGTTTGGGTTTACGCCAGGCTTTTTTTTTAGTTTGCGTACTATGCTGAAGACAATAATTTTTCCTGATATTGAAAATATCAATATCCCTGTTCGATAACTTAATAGTGTTTCCACCCACATTAGATGTGTTTCCACTGATTTTTTAAATTTTATTGCAAAGCATAAGCAGCATCAATTTCTTTAAATTATTTTTTTTGCTAACGTGTTTTCAGGTTCAGGAATCCCACTACATCCATCACTTACAAATTTTGGTATCGTGATGGCTTGGCACTGACTATCGATATGTCCTATACACATGCTGACTGATAAATTAAATAAATGCTGGTATAACATAGCCCTTGGAAATATTATTTAAATGTCGGGCTCAATACAATAATTTAATTATAATTAAAAATATAAGAATATTTTGAAAAATTTTAATCTTGAACATGTACATAGTTTTAAATAATAATGAAATGGAGTGAAAGGGAATACCTTTAATGCAACGCATGCTTATAAGCATCGTATCGTGTACTACCCTTCATGCTCGATAACATCTTACGTGTAAGGCAGCCCAGCAATCGCCGGTATATTTTTAGGCGACGTGTCTCAGTTGTTTTCTTCTGGTGGTATTTAAGTAAAATTAAATTTAAATAGAAAGCCAGAGCCCACATTCACAATGAATCGGAGCTCAAAAATTTTCAATAGTAAGGTTGCTGGCTACAGCAGCCTTATAACATTCGCAGTCTTGTTAATTGCTTGGATAGCCGGTTTTTCATCACGTTTGTTTGCCGTCATACGATTCGAGTCGATAATCCACGAATTCGATCCGTGGTTCAACTACCGTGCAACCGCCTACATGGTGGAGCATGGCTGGTACAAGTTTCTCAATTGGTTCGATGAGCGCGCCTGGTATCCGCTCGGCCGCATTGTCGGCGGAACTGTGTACCCCGGACTGATGATAACTTCCGGCAGCATTCATTATCTATTGCACATACTGAACATTCCAGTGCATATACGTGACATATGCGTGTTCTTGGCACCCGTCTTCAGCGGCCTCACCTCGATTTCCACGTATCTATTGACCAAGGAGCTCTGGTCGCCCGGCGCTGGACTGTTTGCTGCCAGCTTCATCGCCATTGTGCCTGGCTATATTAGCCGCTCCGTAGCTGGTTCCTATGACAATGAAGGCATCGCCATATTTGCGCTGCAATTCACATACTTCCTCTGGGTGCGATCGGTCAAGACTGGATCCGTCTTCTGGTCAGCTGGTGCGGCGATTTCCTACTTCTACATGGTGTCCGCCTGGGGCGGATATGTGTTTATCATCAATCTGATTCCACTGCATGTCTTTGTCCTGCTCATTATGGGACGCTACTCGCCGCGACTCCTCACCAGCTACAGCACGTTCTACATCCTTGGACTGCTGTTCTCCATGCAAATACCCTTTGTCGGATTCCAGCCCATACGCACAAGTGAACACATGGCAGCCATGGGCGTTTTCGTGCTTCTCATGGCGGTGGCCGCTCTGCGACATTTGCAATCTGTATTGTCGCGCAATGAGTTCCGAAAACTGTTCATTGTTGGCGGCCTGCTGGCAGCTGTGCTCGTCTTTGTCGCCGTGGTTGCGTTGACGCTGATGGGAGTGGTGGCACCCTGGAGTGGACGCTTCTATTCGCTTTGGGATACTGGCTATGCCAAGATTCATATTCCCATCATTGCATCAGTGTCGGAGCATCAGCCCACCACGTGGTTCTCATTCTTCTTCGACTTGCACATTCTCGTCTGCGCGTTTCCGGTCGGTCTTTGGTACTGCATCAAGCAGGTCAACGACGAACGCGTCTTTGTTGTGCTGTACGCCATTAGCGCCGTCTACTTTGCCGGCGTCATGGTCCGCTTGATGCTGACACTTACGCCAGTAGTGTGCATGCTCGCTGGCGTGGCGTTCTCTGGACTCCTGGACGTCTTCCTCCAAGAGGATGCATCAAAACGAATGGCAAACCCAGTCAGCTCAGCACCAGAAGCTGAAGATCAAGAGGAATCAGTGGAGAAGAAAAGCTTGTACGATAAGGTAAAGACAATCGAATCAAATAATCATATAAGCTTCGTATTAACTCGTTTCTTTTAGGCCGGAAAACTCAAGCACCGAACCAAACACGATCCATCGCATGAAGGTGGCATCAGTTCCAACTTGAAGAGTATTGTAATCTTGGCCGTATTGATGATCTTAATGATGTTTGCCGTGCATTGCACTTGGGTCACCAGCAACGCCTATTCCAGCCCCTCGATTGTGCTTGCCTTCCACAACAGCCAGGACGGGTAAGTTATCATAATTAGACCCCGTACTTTAAAAAAGTAAAGGGGTCTATTAACTTTGTCACAAAAAAATGTGCGTAACAGGCAGAAGGAGGCGTGGCAGACCCCATAAAGTATATATATTCTTGATCAGCATCAACAGCCGAGTTGAAATAGCCATGTCCGTCTGTCTGTCTGTCCGTCTGTAAGAGCGCCTAGATCTCAGAGACTATAAGAGCTAGAGACTCCAAACTTGGTATGTAGGTTCGTCTATATTGGGAGCAGATCGAGTTTGTTTTAGATTTTGGATCGGACCACTATATCATATAGCTCCCATAGGAACAATCAGTTGAAAATTAAGTCTTAGTATGGAAAACTTTTGCTGTTTGAGATATTTCAACCAAACTGACAGAATATGCATTAAAGATACATACTGACCAAATTTGATTGAAATCGGATTACTATATCATATAGCTGCCATAGGAACGATCAGTCCAAATCAAGTCTTAGTATGAAAATCTTTTTGTTGTTTGAGATATCTTTATAATAAGTACGGGTCTCCGACAGTCGAGTACCGCTCGACTGTAGCACCCCGACTAGTTTCTAATTATATTTGCATATTTCGGATGATCTGGATATGTTCTTATGTTTCATATTTTATTTCAGATCTCGCAATATATTGGATGACTTTAGGGAGGCATATTACTGGCTTTCGCAAAACACCGCAGACGACGCACGCATTATGTCCTGGTGGGATTACGGATATCAGATAGCGGGAATGGCGAATAGGACAACATTAGTTGATAATAATACTTGGAATAACAGTCACATTGCCTTAGTTGGAAAAGCCATGTCATCGACTGAAGAGAAATCCTATGAAATTATGACATCTTTGGATGTCGACTACGTGCTCGTTATCTTTGGCGGTGTGATTGGCTATTCTGGTGATGACATCAATAAATTCCTTTGGATGGTTCGCATTGCTGAGGGAGAGCATCCCAAAGATATTAAGGAAAGCGACTTCTTTACCGATCGTGGAGAATTCCGAGTAGATGCCGAGGGCGCTCCAGCCTTACTCAACTGTCTGATGTACAAATTAAGCTACTATCGTTTTGGGGACTTGAAATTGGATTATAGGTAAGCATTGATTCTTAATTCGTTGAACTGCTGTTAAATCATTCTTTTATTTTTCAGGGGTCCATCTGGTTATGATCGTACCCGCAATGCTGTTATAGGCAATAAGGATTTCGATTTGACATACTTGGAAGAGGCTTATACCACGGAGCACTGGCTGGTTCGAATCTACAGAGTTAAGAAGCCATTTGAGTTCAATCGACCCTCCCTAAAGGCTAAAGATAGACTTATTCCCCCCACTAACTTTATATCTAGAAAGGTAAAGTACTATATATACTATATTCAAGTTATATCATGTTTTTCATGCATTTCAATTTTCAGAACATAAAACGTCGCAAGGGATTCATTCGTAATCGTCCAACCGTTATCAAAGGAAAGAGAACTTTGAAATAAATGACAATTATTTATAAAAAATTGTACTGCAATAAATAAGAAAACATTAACAAACTTGTAACATAAGTATTTCAAGCATTTGACATTAACTTGAATTAATTGGGAGCTAAGCACAAACATGTATAGACTGTTATCTCAATACTGTAGCTGTTAAAGTAAATCAATTGTCAAATTGTACTTCAAATTAAAATAATATAAATACTGCATAAGTATATGAATTCCGCCATCCGAAATATATACAAATATATTCTTTAATTTTAAAATAGTTTTGCAAAAATAAAACAGGATTTTATACAGAGGTAATTTAACATTAAAACCAAGCCTGGGAAATTCACCTCCACCAAAGTCACAACACAGATAATTATATTATCAATCTGGTAAATAAACAGATACAGATACTTGTGTGTACGTACATAGATACATACATATGTAAGCACGAAATTGTGGTTTGTACAAACCCTTAAGTATGTTTATATGTACATATGTACATAACAAATAATTCTACAGATAAGTAAAACATTCATACATACATATGCATGTATGTATGTATACTAAAACTTGCTCTCGTTTATTTTACTAAAAGTGCTACTGCAAAAATAATTATTATCAGTTTATAATTGAAGGTGAACGACTCAACATGGCGTTGAAATTTTCTGCAAATTTAAATTTCCTTTTTACTGAAACTGCAGTAAGTATAGCAGAAAGAATAAGGCTCGCCAGTCAGCATGGATTCCGAGCTGTGGAAATTCCATATCCGGAGGGAGAACTCAAGGAGGCAGAGAAAGCAGTCAACGATACGGGAATAATAGTCAGCCTAATAAACATTGCATTTGGTAAGACACAGGGTCACCTGTAGTACACTACATTATTTTACATGGGATAAACATATAAACATTAATTTAAAGTGTATAGATAAATAATGAAGAATACAATGCAATGCAATTGTATACAAATTTATGAGCATAATTAGATAGGTGATCACTTTTTTTATTAAAATACGCAAGTGCATTAGAGATAACCGATATTTATGTGTTTGTTACTTGTCAGAAGTATTTATCAGTCACGACTCGTAGCTCACGAGTCACTTTTGTGACAAAATGTGAAACGAAAAGCTTTTTATTGACCAACTAGCCGGTGTCACCTTGATTCAGTTTGGGACACGAAATGATAAGTGGGTCACTCGGTAAGTTTATAGAGGCAAACAACTTTATATGAGAAAATAGATAAGATTAATTTAAAAATACTTATATATTTTGACTCCTTATACTATTTGATTTATATTAGAAACTCCATAAATATATAAGCAGTTATATAATAAAATTTAAATTTAATTTAATTAATTTAATTTAAATTCATTTTAGATAAAACAAAGGATGAGCTAAAGTTTGGATCTACTAGTATTCCTGGTTCGGAAAATCTATTTAAGCAGCAGCTTGATGAAACAATTGCATTTGCTAAAACTGTTAGCTGCAAAAAGCAAGTATTAAAATTTATTTCTTAAGGTTAAGGACATGTTCGGTATATTTTTAAACTTTACATTTACATTTCAATTTTTTTAGAGTTCACCTTATGTCCGGAACGCTTAATGGCAAGTCGGAATGTGATCATTTGGCAACATATGTCTCAAATTTAAAAATAGCATCAGAGAAGTTACAACTGAATAATATGACTGGCGTTATTGAACCGATAAATGGATATGTCATTCCAACATATTTTATGAATTCATACATCAAAGGTATAACTTTTTATCAATATCAATTCAATTTCAGCCCAATTATATGCTAATATTTATTATTTGACTTTTATTAACAGCATCAAAAGTTTTAAAGGAAATCAACTGTAATAATATAAAGTTAATGGTGGATCTTTTCCATCTTCAACATATATCTGGAAACTTTACTAAAACCTTAGAGGAATACAAAAGTATCATTGGTCATTTTCAAATCGCTCAGGTGCCAAATCGAAATGAGCCAGATACACCTGGTGAACTTAATTACGAATATATCTTTAAAACGCTGCAGGCTTCTGGTCATCAAGATTGGATTGGATGCGAATATAAGCCATTGACAACGACCGTCGATGGGTTGAATTGGCTTTCAAAATACAACCTGAAGCTTTAAGCTACAAAAAAATATTAATTTTCTTTTGTTTACATTCAAATAAATTTTTATATCTGCAAGAAACTGTTCTTTTTTTTAATACTCATTCTATGATTCACATTTATTTATTTATGTAGATAAAATATAATAATTTGAAATAAAAATATTCGCTTTTTCTTGTTTCTGTTCCATTTCATTGTTTCAAAAATTTACTTAACAGCGATTGGACTTTTTCATCGATAACAATTTTGTAAGGTAACTCTAGGATAGCATATATCGATTGCAAATCTAGTTTATTGAACTAAACAGAACGGGAGCGTCACGACTTGAATGTGTATGTGTATACGGCCATTACACTTTGTAAATGTGTGAGGGTGATAAATAAAATTAAAATAACATATAATAATGTTTTTAAATACGTCTCACATTTCGAATTAGTACGTATGATATGTTCGTTTTGTAATTAAATTAACCAATCACCAACGCATATTTTATACAACTCATAATTGATGTACGAGCATAAAATCGCCGTTCTTTGTTCAGCAGAAGTGTGAAGTGTTAAAATAAAATTTAGAAAATTAACATTCCGTTGTTTGGTATTAGACGTTGAGTATGTTTAGCATTAGTGAATTATGCTGCATGTTTTGCTGCCCGCCTTGTCCCGGACCGATAGCTGCCAAACTCGCTTTCCAGCCACCTGAGCCAACATACAAATTGACGCCAGCTGATGACACGAACATCAAATACAATTTACAGCTTTACGATCGCGCCGAATGGCAATACTCTGAACGTGAGAAATCGAAAATTGAAGCGTTCTTCACCCGCACATCTCGTGGCAACTTGATAACCTGCACATATGTTCGATGCAGCAAGAATGCAAAATATACACTGCTCTTTTCGCACGGCAACGCCGTCGATTTGGGTCAGATGAGTAGCTTTTATCTCACTCTCGGCTCGCAAATCAATTGCAACATATTTGGCTACGACTATTCCGGATATGGAATGAGTGGGGGAAAGCCCTCGGAGAAGAACCTTTATGCAGATATCGAAGCTGCTTGGCAAGCAATGAGAACAAGGTAATTAACTATTAAGGCCTGGTCAGACGAGCACTTTTTCACCGACACTTTTTGTCGAAAAGCTGTCCGTGTCGTGTAACCACACAAAATTTCAAAGCGTCGGTGAAAAACCGTGAGAACGTGTTCTATTTCCATCGGTGAGCGATAGTGAGCGACACGGACACGAAAAAATCTCTTTTTGACAAAAAGTGTCGGTGAAAAAGTGCTCGTCTGAAGCGCCCTTTAAGTACACTGTTCCAATTTTGCATATTTTAATTCTTTTCATTTTAAAGGCTAAATATTAGTCCTGAGACCATTATATTATATGGTCAAAGCATTGGAACTGTTCCAACTGTCGATCTCGCCTCTCGTCACGAAGTTGGTGCAGTAATTCTTCATTCACCATTGATGTCGGGTCTTCGGGTTGTCTTCAGAAACACAAAGAGAACGTGGTTCTTCGACGCCTTTCCAAGGTAAGCATCAAATTGCGAAGTTCAAGTGTGCATTAAATTAATCATTTGCAAACAGTATTGATAAGGTGGCTAAGGTGAAATCACCTGTTTTGGTCATTCATGGCACTGACGACGAGGTCATTGATTTTTCTCATGGAATCGGCATTTACGAGCGATGTCCTAAGACTGTGGAACCATTTTGGGTTGAGGTAAGTTTGTTGAAAAAATTAACAATATGATATAATCAATAATAATATTTAGTTAAATACCCTCTTAAATAAAATACCCCTTTTCCATGCTGTTATTTCCGATTTAAATTAATTCATTATTGTCTTTTATTTTGCAGGGAGCTGGTCATAATGACGTTGAATTACATCCCCAATACTATGAGCGGTTGAGGAAATTTCTTTCCGTCGAACTGATCAAATGACAATTAAAGAACACTGCTGAGGGAGGTGTTCGCAACAATACTTCAGATGGAGCGACTAATACAAATCTTATGGCAGCTAGTTTGAAATATAGTCAAAAACCGCAAACCGCTTCAGCGGCTTCAGCAACAGAACGTGAATCTAATATCAAAAACAATAAGCAAGATGACAACGATGGTTAGTAGCATATCAAGCATATCAAGAATACATGCATATATACATACATATTGAAGCACATATTGAGTTTATTATCAATATTTATTTTTATAAATGAATACATTAAGTTTTCTTTGGAATACGTTGTTGCTATTAGTTTCAAATAAGTAAGAATGCTCCACTCTAAAAATAATATGCATTTATGAACGTATTCCCGTCAAGCTACACATGTTGTGATTGCGTTTAAGCCAGCAACTATTGCTGTTCATCCCAACGTAGAATTTTCGTAGATATTGATTAGAAATTCATTCAAATTGCAAACATAACTATAGCAATTAGATGTACTCCATTTCCGAGTCGATTCTTCGACTAGAGCATTCTTACTTGTTATCTCATCTAATACATGTGAACTTCTTTTCAGGTTGTACAGCCTCTGGTTCTATTTCAATTAAAGATCTTGCTGAAAAGTTTCTATAGCAAAGCAAAATAAACTTTGCCCAATTTCCGCAGGCCAAAAACTATAAAATTTCAATAGCTCACAAGGATGCGAACATCTGGAAAATAGATCACAATAAAATATTAAAATATCAGATGGAATAAATGATTGTCGCCACTTTAAAGCCACAACGCCCACACACTCTCTTGACACAATTCTTTTCTGCCGGGGCATCCGAGTTAGAATTCATATATCCAGCACAATACTCTTTTTTGGTCAATATATAAATAATAAAATAGTTTAGCAATAAATCTGTTCAAACATCATTACTGATACAGAACTTTAAGAAACCTCGTTCAGTGATAAAAAAAAAGAAAGAAAAAAGATTTACAACCATTCCATTAACATGTAGTTGTGGTAAATCTTATGAGAATAAAGTTAAAAATAAATAAATATCGTATCCATTTAATTAAACATTCTGCGGCAAATGTTATATATTTAAGGAGTAGTTATTTAGTAGAACATATCTTATTTTAAAGCTCAAGACAATCAAAACCATTATTATGAATATAAAAAAACACACACACATTTTTAAATATTGATAATAAACATTTACACATTCTTTTATTCATTGCGTCTCAACTAAATTGACTACATCTTATGTTTTTCTTAAATGTTGCTTTCAATCTCATTTGAAAATTGCTTTTTGAAATCTATTTGGCTTGATATCGGGGAACTGATTTGACAGAAAGTTTAAGAGATTTTTATTCCATACAGACTTTATCTGTTGTTCTCTGTTCTTTTGATAAACGGGGTAAACTACAAGAAACTTAAGCGATAACAAGAAAACTGAATATACTAGTTGCGAAATGACGCATAATCTGAATTGAATTGGAGGAAATGATGACTCAACTAGCACATTGAGATTCTGTGGTAATATTTTAGTAAATATGTAATAGCTTGAGTGGTAGCCAGATAAAATTTATTTTTTAATAAACGATTTCATCATTCTTATGATTTAAGGCATACTATTATTTAATGCACTTATTACAATAACTATTTTCTTATGCGCTTTTGATTTTTATTTACTATTTCGGTTCTTATTTTATTTCTAGTTTAAGTATGGCTTGTACTAAATATTGTTATGACGCCCGTGTAATAGTTTTTAATTCATTCGGTAAGTGATTGATAAAGTTGTGACATAAAGTATGTCATACATATGGGAGGGTGCTTGAATTCCAACTTTTTCGAGAATATTAATTAAAAACTCTTGGAGCAGTTTATTAAATTGTAATGTAAGCCTGATGAGCGCACAGCTTAATTTTAATATAAAAATGGGATTGGTTTTGATTTGAGATCTGAGAATTTATAATCTTTATTAGTCGAAAGATTGCTATTACAAAGGTAAGTAAACAAACAGGATTCGGAAATGTTATAGGGAGAAGGAAGCATAAAGATATAATAGTTGTGGAATAAAAAACCCGAGATATATTTTTTTTATATAGTCCATACAAATAGGAAATGCATTTTGCTACTTTCAAATGTTTGCTGAAAACATTATTATTTAATAATTCAACCAAAGCGGTTTCTTAACATTCATCGTCTAATATGTTTTAACCTCTTTTCAGGTCTTTCAGCCTCCAGTTCGATTTCAATTAAAGACCTTGCAGAGAGGCTACTCTAGCAAAAGAAATCGGGCTCTCCACCTGCAGCCCAAAGCAAATCACCACAACAAACAAATATCAATTCTTCAAACGGATACGAAAATACAGACAACAGAGAGCAGAGAGATAAAAAGAAAACAGATGAGATTATTGTAACCTCGGTGAAGCAATTGCACAATGCTGCTCCAACACTTCCCATACACTCTCCCCATTCGCCGATGCATCCATATTCATATCCTAATGTCCAGCTAAATAAGCTCTCTGGTCGATACATTTATAATAACAAAAACGCGATACAAAGATCAACAAGCAAATCACTTAATACTAAGAAATTGGCTATAAACATCAATGATTTTAGTGAAAAGGAAAGATTAGCATCCATGGCCTGCGTTTGTGTCAAATCGCCCAACTTTGACGACACAATGACGCCAATAGAAAGGAATTATTTTGATTTTAGCCACAGCTCTGCAACAAATGTTATGGTCAAGGAGCCGACGCTTAATGTATCCAAGTCACAGAATCGCAACTATAACCACAAGGATCGTTTACTGCCTATTCCTCAGAGTTCCCCTGAAAAACTATCAACTAGTGATTTAAACTTAAAACGAATAGCTAAACAGTCGCCTTTTTCTCAACTCAACTCAACTCATCGATATGATAAAGCAAATATGGCTTTTTATGATAACCCACAACGACCGAGCCGCCTTGCAGCTCAAGACAATCAGAATAAATGTCATCGTTATACACTTGCAATCAGTAAATCAGAGCAAACTTCCCCAAATAATATGGATATTAAGAAGACAACATTCACATATGATAACAATAAAAGAAGCGCCAGCTCTTTGCTCTATGTGTCGTCAATGGATCCCTGGACAAAGAAGAGTGAGCTACAAATGGATGGATTCGAGAATGGCGGGGATCCTTGGATCAAACGCTCCGTTGAATCCCATATACCAACATCCCGTTTTAAGGAAAAACCACCAAACGGACAAGTAAAATCATTTCCATCCGCCAGGAGGGACCATTTCATAGAGACTAAAAAATCCAATTATTTGCAGCCAGAAGTGCAAAGACATCAAGGCTTACGCAATGGGGAGTGTGTAGCTTCAGCACCGCCTTCTCCGCACTTTTTGAAAACCACTAACGATGCTTGTTCTTTAGGTCGTTCACCCAACGAAGTCATGCAAACCAAGTCTGCCAGCTTTTCACCAGCTAGAGGTAGAAATTTACCAAATCCTTTTGGGGATATTGATATTGATATTTGTGATGACAATGTCACCCGAAATTCGTTTCAAGCGAATTATGTTGCAAGACCAGATCAACCAAGACAAACAGAGAATTCAAATCATAACTTAAGCGTCATCAATCCAAAAAGATTACAGAACAGACATAGTTTTTCAACAATATCCGAGCAATCGAAGGAGGAGCTTCAGCTAAACATCCGTCGTCTATCCGAGCAAATGCGTCAAATGTCGTTGAAAGCAATTAATAAATTTTCATTAAGCGATTGCAATGTGAACAAAAAAGGAAATTCTAATCTGGAGGCACAAACTGTCGGTGTCTTCACGCCACACAGAGAATCGCTTGGCACGTCAAATACAGATAGCAAGGAGATCTCGAAGAGTAAGGAAAGCTATAGCTCTAACGTTTCCACAATTCTTGGCAATACTAAAATTTATGCTAGCTGTCAAAAGTCGAATTCAATGCAAGAAACCACCTGTTGAATCTATTGTTCAAAATTTAAACGTTGCAAACGTGGATATTCGTGTCTACATATTCGAATCAAAATAAATTACATAAGTATACAAATGAATACAACAAAAATAAGTTTGTACTAGCAGATTATCTACATTTAAATTTAAGCCAGCAAGTTTTACAGTATACATGCATTTATATTAATGAAAATGAAAATGGGAATGCCTATATATTCCCAATATCTTTTAAGTTCTAGATTTTAATACATTTGCAAGCATAAACAGCACCTTTTTTCTAATGTATTATTTCATTTCATTGTATCCATATAAGTTTTTGTAAATCCATTTAATTGATTGTAATAAAGTCCTACATAAATGATTCAAAATTGTAGATTTTTAACTCAACAAGAAACTGTTTTATTTATATTTTAAATAGTGCAGTGTCACAGGAAAATCTATCGCTGCATTGATGGAATTCCAACTCATACTATACAGCAGGCGCGGGCAGTATAGGCTCTGGGAGCTATACGGCAGCTCCTAACTTTTTTCGGCGCCGTGAAGTCGCACACAGGCAGCCCGTCATAAAAGCAATTAGACACGCTCAACTCGCGAGCAAGCTAGCAACAACAATGCACACAGGCAGCTCGAGTCGAGGCATTAGCAACAACAACGCACACAGGCAGCTCGAGTCGAGGCATTCGACGCTTCTTTTTGTACACTGAATGAAAAAATATATTAGGTATTGAGAAAGTGTAATTTTAACTAGTTGGTTTTTTTCTTATAATTGTATTTTGTATTATTGCCTACTCAATAATTTTGTTTAGTGTATTTTTTGCTCACACATTTGGGTAGGTCGTGAAAGTAGGTAGAAACGAAAAGGGTTGTTGTTGTAGTTGCAAAGGCGCAGTGTGTGCGCGCTACGCGCCGAAGACCTTTTTTTTTGCTCGCACATTATTTGGGTGATCGACAAAGTAGGTAGACGCGAAAAAGGTTGTTGTTGTTGTTGTTGTTGTTGTAGAGCTCCCAAGTTGAAATTTTGTGCCCACCGCTGATTTATATAATGGGCCTTTTAACAGGAAACTGTTTTTAGCTGTGTCTGGGAATTAGGCTATCAATTCTAGCTTACTTATAAATTAGAAAGAAACTAAACATATTTACTTATTATAAACACAGCGGTGGCCAAAAGTATTTTGGCACCCTTTAAAGTTAGTTCTAGCCAAATTGTGAGCTTACTTTATGTAAAGTTTGGTATCAATGGAAAGGTCTTTTGAATTCCTTTCGAATGATTTAGTACTTTCCTTAACCCATTAAGTACCCATTGAGATTTTCGAATATTTGTAAACGTCAACTTTTTTAACTTTTTTTCTCGAATTTTTAAAAAAAATGTTTTGATGCAGAAAGTTTCTTTAAACAATTTAAATAGTAACTGCAAAAAAAATTTTTCAAATATCTCTTCGCTAGTATTTTTTATAATTTTTTGAAAATGGCGAAAAAGGCACTTTTTCCTCATTTTCATGCGAAAAAGGCACTTTTTTCTCATTTTCATGCAAAAAGTTCCTTTTTTGCTATTTTCAAAAAATTATAAAAAATACTACTCAATTTTTTAAAATCTGATTTTTTTTTCTTATTTTGCTTAATTTTGAAGCTAGAATTTTGAAAATTTCACACAAATTTTAGTTTTATTTTAGATTTTTTTTAAATTTTATTTAGAACTTTATATTACTTCACCATGTGAAGTGTATTATGTACCAAACATTCCTTAAAATTCACTCTTTTATTAAAGAAAATTTATAATTTCCTTGGTTAATGGAATTTGTGCTTTATTTAATTATTTTTGAATTTGAATTAATAAATAATTAATTAAAGAAAAGGACCAATATCGATTATTAAAAAAATTTAAATACCGGCGCTTATCGAATAATCGCATTGCAAGCATCACCTCTGTCTGAATAATCGATACTTAACTGTCCCACTCTTGTTGGTAACATCGATATTTTTGCAGAGTTGCATTTCAGTGATTTGCATATATATCACATGTATGCACGTACATTTTTGTACACTGTTGAGAGAAAAAATAACATTGCGACAATTTCGTTTGACTTAAAATGGGAGTACCGGCATTCTTTAGATGGTTAAGCAAAAAGTATCCGTGCGTTATAATAGAATGCAACGAAAACAAGGTATGTTTGAACAGTGGCAAATGTATTTGTGATTTACTAATTCGGGTGTTTAGCAAGTAGATCAGGAAACTGGCAAAAACATCTACGAAGATGCAACCTTACCGAATCCCAATGGCATCGAATTTGACAACTTATATCTCGATATGAATGGCATTATACATCCTTGTACACATCCTGAAGACAAGCCGGCACCCAAAAATGAAGAGGAAATGATGGTTGCTATATTCGAATGCATTGACCGACTTTTCGGTATTGTGCGGCCCAGAAAATTATTGTATATGGCGATTGACGGAGTTGCGCCCAGGGCAAAAATGAATCAGCAGCGATCACGAAGATTCCGAGCAGCTAAGGAGACAACTGAAAAACGGCTAGAAGTTGAAAGAATTCGAGATGAGCTCCTAGCACGAGGTAAGTCAAGTGTATACATACATACATACACATAAACATGTGCGCCTATGTGTGTGTGTGTGCAAACATTTTGTATTGCGCTGCTTATCTGAATAAAATCTAACTCGGTGTCTTATCTTTTATCTTTAATTAGGCTGCAAACTGCCACCTCCAAAGGAGAAGGGAGAGCACTTTGACTCAAATTGTATAACTCCGGGAACTCCGTTTATGGACAGATTGAGCAAATGCTTGCATTATTATATACATGACCGCATAAATAACGATCCAGCATGGAAGGGAATCAAAGTAATTCTATCTGATGCCAATGTGCCTGGAGAAGGAGAGCACAAAATCATGGATTACATACGCAAGCAACGAGCACAGCCGGATCATGATCCGAACACACATCATGTCCTTTGCGGAGCCGATGCTGATTTGATAATGTTGGGCCTGGCGACTCACGAGCCGAACTTTACTATAATTCGCGAAGAGTTCCTTCCGAATAAGCCGCGACCCTGTGACGTTTGTAACCAATTTGGCCACGAAATGGACAAATGTGTTGGACTCGGTGCAGTTGGCCCAAGTAGTAGTAACTTTACTCCCGATGTTCCAATCGGAGCCGAAGTTAAGTTCATTTTTGTCCGTTTAAGTGTTTTGAGGGAGTATTTGAAAAGAACTCTGGAGATGCCCAACTTACCGTTCGCTTATGATTTTGAGAGAGCCTTAGATGATTGGGTTTTCATGTGCTTCTTTGTGGGCAACGACTTTTTGCCTCATCTGCCTAGTTTGGAAATCCGCGAGGGCGCAGTAGATCGACTGGTCACGTTATATAAAAAGTGTGTTTATAAAACTAAGGGATATTTAACGGATTCCGGCGACGTTAATTTGGACAGGGTTCAATTGATCATGACAGATTTGGGAAATGTGGAGGACCAAATATTCAAGGACAGACAAAGGAGGGAGCAGCAGTTTAAGGCGAGACAGAAACGGGACAACAATCGCTATAAGGGGATGGAGCAATCCGTCTTTGGCCCGGCGGCTGTTGGACCGAATAGTGCTCAAGGCAAAATATCCAACTATAAACAAGAAGCGGCTGCTTTAAGACTTGGACTTGGCGAAGGTGGAGTTAAACGTACCAGCTCGGAAGCCAATTTAGACGTGGAGGAAGAGGATAACGATGAAGTGCGACTTTGGGAGGACGGCTTTAAATCCCGATACTACGAATCTAAGTTTGATGTAGCTCCAGAGAATCTACAATTTCGTTATGCTGTTGCCCTTCAATATGTGAGGGGACTGTGCTGGGTATTGAAATATTACTACCAAGGCTGTGCTTCTTGGAACTGGTACTTCCCCTACCACTATGCACCATTTGCATCCGATTTTGTCAATATTCAAGGACTTTCGACGTCATTCGAAAGAGGAACAAAGCCGGTAAGTTGATTAATTAATTTATAACATTATTTATCATTTTTTGCAATTGTGGGTTGAACGGTAAATCAATTTCTTTGTTATCGTGAAATCCACTTAAGCAGTTTAAGTCATTGGATTATTTAATTACAACTAACAACTTGCAGTTCCCTAACAACCAATGCTTTCTGTGTAAATGGTTGCAAAGAAACAAGTATTATCGATTTTTCAAGATGTTTTAATCAAATAAGTTTTAAATTTCATTTCAGTTTAATCCATTGGAGCAGTTGATGGGAGTATTCCCAGCAGCAAGTAGTTCACATGTGCCGGAACCTTGGGCCGATTTGATGTCCAATCCTGTAAGTAGTAAACACAATTAATTTTTTTTTTTTTTTAATTGACAATTAAGGTCTTACTAAGAATAATAGGAACAACACAAATACTTCCATGATTTTTTTTTTTTTAAATCATTTATATTTAAATTTGGTTGCTTATAATCGTACACACCTGAACTCTACAACCAACTAAGCATCATCTCAGTCTGATTAATTTTCCTTTATCCGCTATCCAACCTCAACCTCTTTTATGAATTAAAAAAGTTGAAATAACATATGTTTAAAGTAAAAAATATATGACTGAGTATTGCCTAAAATGCAGTCTCTGAAATGGCTTGTGGAGAGTGCAGTGCCTCTTAATCTGTTCCTGGAGACGCATTTAAATTCATAAGTTTCCTGATAAGGAAGGGTGCCTGGTTAAAAGCGCCACTCTATAGCAGTTTTAGGCAAAAATGCACCACAGGAGTATAAAATGCTTGATCCATATAAGAACCCATGAACATAGGTTTCTGAGTAAATCTTCAAATCAATTATTCTCCTCTTAACCAAAACTAGTGAAGAATTTATGAAACAAGTGAATATAATCACAACTAGTGAATATACATAGTTATGTAATCATGTTGTCATAATTTTGTTTTTATTTATTTGCTAGGACTCAACTATAATTGACTTTTATCCAGAAGACTTTAAGATTGACCTCAACGGTAAGAAGTTTGCTTGGCAAGGTGTTGCACTGTTGCCATTTGTCGACGAAAAAAGGCTTTTCAAGGCGCTTATACCTCTTCATAATCATTTGACAGACGAAGAAGGTAAGTTTCTTTTGATTGTGATCTATCCTGAAGTTGGAGCATGAGCTCCACTTCCATTTTTATTTATACATATCTACTTATTATCTTATCTATTTTTTTATATTTTCAGTCAAGCGTAACAAGAGAGGGGACAATCATCTATACATTAGTAAATTGAGTTCTCATTTCAAGACTGTTCAAAAACTATACAAGAAAGCTGACATCACGCAAAGTCAGGAGCGCTCCATATCATTTGACGGAATGAGTGGAACAATTTCGGCATCTGATATCAACACCGTCCTAGATGGGTAAGCAACGACTTATAATAAAATTAAAACTGATTATCAAAGATTTAATACTCCAGTTATTAGATAAAGTAAACGTAGCAACTGTTTTATAGTCCCCAATTAATATTTTAATATCATATAAATCATTTTTATTTATAGTCACTTGAAGTCACCAATACAAAGCTTGCCTGATATTGTTGAGAATACCACTCTAACAGCTGTGTTTAAGGACCCCGAGTATGATGATGACTACATTTTTCTGGCTAAGAGGCTTCCCAATGCTGTGGACCCTCCTCAAGTCATACAAGCTGACAATAATAAAAATGGACCTGTTATCGGTAAAGGCAATCATTTGAATTAAAATAATTATACTTTAATCTAAGAACAAATGAGCTCAATAACTTAAGTGTTGATAAATATTTAGAAATATTTGTTTTTTAGTAAACCTTAGGAAAAAAACCTTATCTCCACAATTAAATTATTTGTTTTTCTTTCTAGGCTTTGGAAACCATACGCAGAGAGCTTATCTCCCACCTGGTGCTCAACGATTGGTGTCCAACAGCATGCCCAGAAATAGTAATTATTATGCACCCCCAAATAATGGGGGCAACGCTGTGAACTACAACTATCATCAAAATCGAGGTCTGTAATTTATAATTTTTTGTTTATATTATACAATTTCATCGAAATAATTAAATTGTATTTCCTTACCTCAGGCGGCTACCATCATAATCAGAATTATCAGAGACCATACCATCAAAGAAACCAGGATTCCAACTTTCAGCAACGGAACAATTTTAATGGGCCCAGGCATCAAAACTTCCGACAGGGAAATTATAGGGGAAATAATAATCAGCATGGAAATTTTAGAAAATTTTATGAAAATTAATTTTTTTCATACACGTAATTGACAAAGTGCAAAGAAGTAAACACTTGCAAGCCAATTATACATACAGCTGCGGTCAAAAAAATAGTAGTGCCTGCAATGAACTTACAAAAACTTAAAATTTAATGACTTTTAATTTATCCAAATTTTTTATATAATTTTTTTAAGATACGTTATTATATTGTAAATCCATCTGAGAAATCAAAGATAGTGAACAGTTATTATTTTTCGACTTAGGAATTTTTTCTTGTAATAGTCTGAAAAATGGGCGGTCAAAATAATAGTAGTGAATGCATTAAAAGTGGAAAAAAAGGATATTACGCAGGAAAGGCACTTGATTTGATATTTATAATTGTTATTTGATAATTTTCTATAAATTGTGTAAAAAATATTTTGCTTAGAGTTGTTACAATGGGGCGTGGCAAGCATTGCACTCCAGAAAAGCGTGCTCGTATAAAAAACTTATTTCAAAAAAGGATAACGTTTAAGGAAGTGGAAAAATTTGATTATATGATTGCCAACCATAATCAGAAACGCCATTAAGTAGTCGCCAAAATAGGATAAATGTGGAAGACCTCGATCCATGTCCAAAAGACTAGTGACAAAAGTAGTGAGGTTTTTGAAACGCGACCCTTTTGCTCCTGCAGCACTTATAAAAAAGAACTTTGGTATGGACCAAAGTGTGTAAAACATTCTTAGATGTTTGCGAAATAATAATCTGGCAGAAAGAAGCCCGTGAAAAATTCCGTTATTGAAAAAAATACCTGCCCAAAAGCGATTTCGATTTGCTAAGGATCATCTGAATTGACCCTAGAGAAATAAAGAAACCTCTAGTGGTCGGATGTGTCCAAAATTATTTTTATTGCTTGTCGAGGATCTCGATAACATGTAAGGTATCCGTTAAAGTTCGAATATCAGCCCAGATTCACCTGCAGGACCATCAAACATTGTGGTATGAGAATAATAACCTGGGCGCATTTTCACATTATTGGGTCCAACCCATATAATGGATCATAACCATAAAGGAAAGCCACGAACAAGTGAAAATTCTGCAGGACACTATGCTACCGTATTTTTCAGATGATATGCCGATAATTTGAAGGTTCCAACGGGACATAGCCCCAAGGCATATCAGCAAATCTTCGAAAGAATGGTTCGCATAGAAAAAAGTTAATGTAGTGGAGTGGTCACCACGGTCCCCCGATCTGAATCCCATTGAAAATTTGTGGTCCGATATGAAGAAGGATATTGCCAAGCATCAACCAACAAATAATATTCATCTTTGGAAGATCGCTAGGAGCGCCTGGAGCTCAATACAAACAGAACGATGTAAAAGCCATGATCCGTCGTTGTAAGGCGGTAATTCAAGATAAAGGCTTCACAACAAATTATTAAATTTGTTAATTATTAAGTGCATTTCACATATCTAACCTTTTAAATAAAAAAAAGGGGGTTTTGGATCGTTTTCATCATTAAAATATTTGAATATGTTCATCACTACTATTATTTTGACCGCCCATTTTTCAGGCTATTGCAAGAAAAAAATTCCTAAGTCGAAAAATAATAACTGTTCACTATCTTTGATTTCTCAGATAGATTAACAATATATTAACGTATCTTAAAAAAATTATATAAAAAATTTGGATAAATTAAAAGTCATTAAATTTTAAGTTTTTGTAAGTTCATTGCAGGCACTACTATTTTTTTGACCGCAACTGTATATGT